>ML260822.1:675-51831 GCA_005239495.1 Nicotiana undulata | reverse complement strand
AAGTGAAAGGAACTGTTCCTTGTTCCCTGTCATATGTTTTGAGCAGCCGCTGTCTAAGTACCATCTTTGGCTGCTTCCTCTCACTTGCACCTACAAAAGGAAATCAAGGATTAGTCTTAGGGACCCAAACTAGTTTGGGTCCTTTTCTATGAGAGAAATGATGAATTAAGCTTTTTTTGGCCTAATTTGGTAACCAATTTTTCTTTCGAACAAAACTTTCATTCCTTCGACTGGCCTGCTCTTTTGCAGTGTATTCAATTTTGTAGTGACCAGTCTTACCACAATGGGTGTAGATTTTGTTCTCAGGAAGAGTGAGATACTTGCTTTTGGGATCCCATTTGGGCAGTTGACTCCCAAAGCCAAGTCCTCTTCTGTTGCTACTATGATTTTCTTGAAGCCATGTCAAGGCATCAGAGGATTTATTCCATTTGCAAGTTCGATCTAATTCATGTTTGACCTTACGAAGTTCTTCTTTTAGTACCCTTATTTGTTCATCTTTATTGTACATCTTATCCTTTAGTTTTCCCACATTTTCTTCTAGCATGAGCTGAGAGTGATCAACTGTCTTCTTGCTAGTTCCTAGTTTCAATTTTAAGTTTTCAGATTTTAGCTCTAGGATCTTAGTTTCAAGTGGATGAACCTGGTTTTTCAAAGCAGTGTTTTCTTTTTCAGATTCACTTACTCTGATTTCTAGGTTCTTGCACTTTACTTTTATCATTACACACTCCTTAGACAATTTCTCTTTATTTATTTCTTCAGAATCATCCACGAAATCAAGTAGCAACTTAGAGAGTTTTTCTTTGGATAGGAATTTAATCTTGTTTAGGAGATGGGATATACTTACCTCTGGTTCTTCGCATGATTCCTCATCTGATTCACCAATTTCCATAAGTGCTTGTTCTTCTTCCTCACCATCTTCTGATTCTTCATCTGATCTTTCTCCCCAAGCGGCAACCATTGCTTTAGTTGTGGTTTTCTTGGGATGGACCAATTCCTTCTTCCTGTTCCTTCGTTCATATCTTTCCCTTTTCCATTCTACTTCCCACTGAGGACTATTCTTGATGTGGTGGTCAGCTTTCCACATTTGTAGCATCCCTCATTTGTTGGATTTTCTGGAGCTCTTGCTTTGTTGTAGTTTCCACCTCTTAAGATGCCCTTTTTTCTTATGAGGTAGTTTATGAATTCCTTAGTGATCATGGCCATCTAATCTTCCTCCAGATCTGCTCCCTCAGTGATTCTTAGTGCTAGACTTCTTTCCTTCTTTGGAGCATCCATTTTCATTGTCTGCCTTCTGAGTTCGTAGGCAGTGAGATCTCCAATTAGCTCGTCCAACCTGAGGGTTGCCATGTTTTTGGATTACTAAATAGCTGGGATCTTGCTTTCCCAAGAAATTGGCAAGACCCTAGTCAGGATCTTCTCAACCTTGTCCTCTTCAAGAATGACCCTTCCAAGAGACTTGAGTTCATTGGTCAGTGTTGTGAACCTATATACATCTCTTGGATTGTATTTCCTTCCTTCATAGTGAAGTTTTCATATTGGGAGTATAGTAGAGTACCTCTTGACCTTTTCACTTGAGGTGTTCCTTCATGAGCTACTTGCAAGGTATCCCAAATTTCTTTGGCAGTGGTGCAACTTTGAATTCTACTATACTCGTCTGGACCAAGTCCACACACTAGCCACTTTTTGGCCTTAGCATTCTTCTCCCATTTTCTTAAGTCTTCAGCAGTGCAATCAGCTCTTGTCTTTGGCACGTCTACTCCTTTCGCGGTCTTTTTCATAGTAGCCAAAGGACCATCAGTGACTATGTCCCATAGTTCATAGTCTTCCCCAATTAAGTGATCCTTCATCCTGTTCTTCCACCAGGAGTAGTACTACCCGTTGAAGAGTGGATGCCTAGCAGTTGATTGTCCTACCCAGTTCCTAGGTGGTGCACTCATTTTGATCTTTTCCTAAAGATGTTAACCTCTTCANTGTGTGGTGTCCAATTTTCCAGTGCTGTCTTTATAGAAGAACCAGATTCTTCTAGGTGTTCCAACTTCTACAGTTTGCGGAATATAATTGCAGAAATAAAAGAACACCGCAAATTTACGTGGAAAACACCTAGCTCAAAAGGTGAAAAAACCATGACCTACTACCCAGTAGGATTTTCCCAAACTCTTCACTAAGTCAATGAGCCAAACAACATTTATAAAATAAACTCTTTTGTAAACCTAAGGACTAACTCTAATCCCCTTGTGGCAAACTAGCCTCTAGCTAATTGCGACAAACTTCAAGTTAACTCTAACTTGAATACTGTGTACCTATTACAGTTGCTTCTAGATAAAGCTGAAAGATACAATTCGTAATCACCTACTACAAACAACTAGACTCAAAAGATAACATATGGAACTGGTTCTTCTAGCTGGTTCAAGTAGTTTTTGAGTCGCACAGGGATTCTTCACATGAACTGCTTGCAAAATTGCGTTGGTAATTTTGCTCTAAATTCTTGTTTCACTTCTGTGTTTGTGCGCACTGTTCAGCAGGAACACTTTGACAATATATAGGATCAGTAGTTGAGACGTTGAAGTAGAATTCTAATGCAACTCTTCCTTGGTGGAAGAATTTGAGTTGATCTCAACTTCCTTGATCCTCCTATATCTTGATTCTGTCCTACCTGAATACGAAGTCTATCTCCCTATTAATTTGCAATCTTTTCGCTTTGGAGATAACTCCTTAATTCATAGATGGTGTATATCTTGATTCTGTCCTACCCGAATACTATGTATTTCATGATGGACATGGTTCAACTGTGAGGACATTTTTCATTCTTCAAAACTATTTAGTGACTTGATTCAACACATGTTCTTCACTTCTGGATCTGGATTGAGCATGGTTTTGCAGACCGCATAATTTCCATTGTGGTCGCATACGAGACTTCTGCGGCCGTGTAATTCTGACGCGGACCACACTTCTCATTTTTGCTTGAATTGTTAACTCTTTGAACCTCAGCAACCGCGATCCGCGTAATTCCAATCGCGGCCACACATTTCTGACGCGGTCCGCGTTCATGTTTTAGCCCAAAAATCCATCTCTCTGAATCTTCCTTTTGTAGACCTCAAAATAGTGATCGCGACCGCGTTGAAGCTTTCGCCGCCGCACAATATGTGTGCGGTCCGCAGTTCACATCTCTTGGCCCAGTCTTGGTTTTTGGTCAAGTTTTGACTCTTTTATGAGTTGATTATGACTCCTTAGGATTATTTTGAACAATCCCTGCAAAGAGGCATATTACATTAGTTTCCAAGAATACCTTCATGCATTTTTGGCCCTAAACACAAGTAAAAGAGAGCAAATAATAGGTTAAAATCCCTACTTATCAACTCCCCCAAACTTAAGCTTTTGCTTGTCCTAAAGCAAATAAGGTAATTTCCACCTCCGCAAGAAAAAGAAAAGGATATTTCAGCTGGCTTGAGGTGACTCCATCAAGCATAAATTGGGACTAACAATTACCCTCAACACAAATGAAGTATCAACAACATCATGTTATGACCTTTGGAGTACCATAGTTCTAATGTGACACTAGAGCATCAAGAGTTGACTCAATTCATCAAGGAAGCTCGCTCTATCACGTAGGTCATTGTGGATCCCAAACTCCTCCTCCTCTACTCTCCATGAGCAAATCTCACTTTTTAGAATGTAACACTCAAAAGAAGGATTGTGAAGAAGTGCACTCATCACTCTCAAAACAAGTCCGGCTCTAAGTACCATAAGCTTGCCCCTTATGTAAATCACCACTAATGTAAGCTCACTCAACTTGAAATCATATAGGGCTTTAGCAGGGATGTAATGAAGGGTTTTGGATCAAGGTAGGACTTATCGAACTATGATGGTTTCATCTTTCCTTAAGCACTCCATTTTCTCATTTCAGCTCATACATTCTTGACTCTTTGAGTCATTTTCTTCTTCCTTAGGGGAACTAGAGAGACATACCGTCACTCTTTCTTACTCATGACAATCATTTTTCTCCTTTTCTCATCATTCCATGCCTTTCATCATTGCGTTCTTTGAATCCCTTCAACCTTCACTTTCTTTTTGACATATTTCTCTTTGGCTTTTCTTCCTTTTCTCTGCCTTTCCTTTTCATCAATTCTTTTTCTTCTTTGAACCTTTTATCACTTTCAAATCCCTCGTCTCCCCCCCAAACTTATGCTTTTGCCAATTGTTCATCATGAATGCTAAGGAAATATTGGGTGCCAAGAAAGGGTCATTATATAATGGATAAAGGCTTGTAATGTGGCTATTGAATGAAAAAGGCTTAGGCTCAAAGGGGTTGACTAGGGATATCATATTGGCAGGCTATGGAAGCTTTCAAAGTTCAAATTGGACCAAGGAGAGCCTACAATCACTTCACAAGTCGATCTACACTTAGAATTTCGCCTCGATAAACATTCAGGGCAAGTTCTAGACTTATTGGCAGGGGACTTGGACTTGCAATTCAATACCTCACCTCTCAAGCAACTGGATTGTTAAAGAGAACAGAGTTGAGGGCCCACAACAACCCTAGCTAAGATTGAAAATCATAAATGGCTCAAAGAAACCACTCGATGATTGTTTTAGTCAACTCAAGAGTCTAAAGGTCATAACTAGAGCTATTCTTTGCCAATTAACTTGTTTCTAACCATAAGGTCGAAGGTAAATGTGTTAGTGACAAGTGAAGCCTGTTTGATACATCGAATGGTAAAATTATATACATACCAAAAGTGAAAATAACGGTAAATAATAATAAAGAAAAATAGTATCATAGTTATTACATACCAAATGTCATCACAAATAAAACTAGACCACCACCCAAAATGAAAAATAGCATTGTCCTCGATGCTAATAACAAAATAAGATCAGGGAAAGGTTAGACAGTAAAGAGAACTCCCTATGTGGTCTCTGTCTGCATCGGGTCAGTAACATGAGTGGGGTCCTCAGACAACATAGGATCATCAGCTCCCTCTGTGTCCTCTAACTAGATCTCCACATCCTCTAACTGGGGGACCACAGGTTTTCTGAGCATCTGGATCATCTCCTCAGCAATATGTGTAGTGGCAGCCGACTCCTCAGACTGGACTACTGCTGCATCTGATGCCTAATGCTCTGCTACCTGTGCTGCTGGGGCTTGCTCCTCCATGAACAAGTCTAGTGGGATATCTCCAGCATAGGTAAAATTCTCTACATCCTTCTTCAGCTTCTCCACTAACTCCTTTGAGGCCTTAGCCTTCCTCATCTTCTTCACCTATTTTCCCAGATCCTTGATCACCTTACCATGTGCATCCAAAGTCTCCAGGATCTTTTTTGGTTGTCTAGGAGCTTCCTGGTTGCCAAGAAGCTCCTTCAATGAATCCTCCACTGATGGAGGTACCTGAAGCTGTGCTGGGGCTGCGGACTGTGCTGCCACTGCACTCGATATGACAGTCAGCTTTGATTTAGCTGCTTGCATCCAGTTGTTGAGGCTGGATAATGTCTGAGAAACCCGCAGTGCAGTCTGAGGGTAAGTGAAATATGAGGGCACAGATAATGGCATGGTGATGGATGTCCCGGATGAAGGAAGAGGCATGGAAGCTGAAGAACCTACTACTGTGGAAGGCTCTGACCCGATGGCCACTACCCTTGGCTCCTTAGATTGGCCAGTGGAAGTAGTGGCTTTACCCTTTGCTTTAGGGTTGTCCACTCCTTGAAGGCTATACCAGGAGAAAGGCTTTTTCGACCTCACATTCGTATCAAAATGCCTCGCCTCAACCCTTTGGTCTTTGAGATACTCAGTGATGACGTTGGGGTAGGGATAAAATCTTTCTTCTTTGCCAACCGCCTTGGAGATGTGGTAGGACATCAGGTTCCTTACATTGATTAGATACCCCGCCATGATGGAAGCTATCAAGATCACTCAGGAGAGTGAGAGGACATTATCATGCTGGCAAGGGTCAAGCCGGCTGCACACAAAGGTGGACCACCCTTTGGCTTCAATGCTGAGGGTGTTTCTGACTATTGGGACTCCAGGTGTGATCCATGCCGGTGTTGTCCCTGGAATGGCTAATATTTCCGCTAGCCAAGTACGGGCTGCTTCATCTAAGGCCAGCGTCTCCAAATATTTCACTGCTTCCACATCCTCAAACCTGGTATATGAGTTCAAAGTGTGGCCTTCAAACTTGATCTTCAAATTTTGGACCTTTGTCACAGTGGTGCCCTTTTTGATGTAGGAAACATTAGCGTAGAACTCCTTGACAAGATGCTCATTTGCATCCACCACTTTGCCGGCGAAGTACTTCCACTCTTTTCTCTCCTCAAATTGTAATAGGACATTTGGATTGTGGGGAAAGAGGTCTCTTATTATGAACTCTCGCTCAAGTGTGAGCGACCTTTGGGGCCACCATTTCCAGAATTTCAAGTAGGCCTTCTCACTCACGAATCTATCAGCCCACACCTCGAGGTTTCTTGACTTGGCCAATCATCCCACATTAGTATCACCCCCTCTCCTGTCATCCGGGACCTTGTCATCATCAACATTTACTGGGGCAGTTGTTGAGGCAGGTGTTGCAGCAGGTGGGGAAGATTGTTCTGATGCCTCACTACCTCTTTCTAAGCCATCAGATGACCCAGAAGAGGAGGTAGGTTGGTTGACAAGGCGGAATGGTTGTGATTGCGCCTCTGGTTGAGGTTGTGTAGATTCCCCCTCAGAAGTCTCCCTGGATGGGAGGTATTCACTTATGTCCGAAGAATCCGGAGGTGGTATAACTAGGGTAGCCTTTTTGCCTATATTCCTTTGGGCTGCTAAGGGTAAGGTTTGCTTTCTTTTACCCTGGCCTCGGGAGGATTCTGCCCTCCCCTTTGAAGTGTCTCCTCTCCCACGAGAATGCACCATTTTCTGCAACACACAAGTAGTGAAAGATAGTTAGAATAGGGGTTCAATCATGTGTTAGAACAATACAAATGAAATGAAAACATTGCTTCTCAGAAAAGGGCGCGGTGGACCACATAAAAGTGAACGCGGCCGCGAAATGCCCATCGCGGACCGCGTGAAAGTGAACGCGGTCGCGAAGAGGTCAGGCTCAGACTACTAACTCTCGGTGCTTTCTCAAACGCGGATTGTAAAAAATTAGACGCGGCCGTGAAGGACCCATCGTGGACAGCGTAAAAGTGAACGCGGTCGCGAAGGGAAATGATAGACTCTCTGAAGTTCAAAAGCGCGGACCGTGAAAAATTGGACGCGGCTGCGAAGGACCAACCACGGACCACAGAAAAGTGACCGCGACCGCGATTCTAAGCAACCCCAATTGCCTTGAATCTAGGGTATCGCGGACCACGTAGTTTTGGACGCGGCCGCATACCCTAACACGGATCTTGGAAAATTGACCGCGACCGTGAAATTCAAATTAAATAGGCACTAAGAACACTAACAATAGGGTTTTCACTAACTACTGAAAAATTGTAGCAATTAAACATGCAAAGTTACTAACCCCAGTCCCCATTACGCATACAAACACTACCCATATGTTGTTAATAAAATATTAAGCAATAATTTGACATTTTGGAATGTATTTAACCCTAACTAAAAAGGAAAAAAATAAAACAAAGAGAAAAGAAAAGAAAAAATATAAAATAAAATCATTGAAATGAACATACCGATAGTAAAATGTGGTAGGAAATCAACACTTGATGAGAATGAGGTGAATTTGAAAGCAAGGAGAGGTGTACAGTGCTTTAGGTGTGATGAAAGGTTAGGGTTCGTAAAGTGTGAAAAGTTTTAAAAACTCCTATTTATACTCAGAACCCCAGTGACCCTACCTCCTTACCTGACTGCGGCCGCAAAATTTTGTCGCGGTTCGCACTATTTTACCTTTTGTAGATCTGCTCCGAACATATGGGCGCGGTCCGCAAAATATTGTCCGCGACTGCACAATTACCGCGCTCCGCAAATATTTGAACGCAGCCTCGAGCTCTGAAGGAATTTTGACAGGCGAACTTGAGAGAGTTGGCATTTTTCTCATTTCAACTACGCGACCGCACACAGAATTGTGCGGCCACGAGTTGCTCATGCGGTCCGTGAAAATTTGGGCGCGGTCCGCGAAATTCCACCACTTAGCTACATTTTTCCTTGTCAATTTCCTGCACTGCACAACCAATTCCTACATATACTTCACAACCAGTTAGTCCAAAAATAATGCCTAATATAAGAATAAAATCAAAAGAAAGAAAAACGCACATGGGTTGCCTCCCAAGAAGCGCCTGATTTAACGTCGCGGGACGACGCATGTTACCATCATCACTTGAAATGGATCAAGGACACAACGTGGATATCATCAATCTTTCCAAGGTAGAGCTTCACTCGGTGCCCATTGACTCTAAAGATCTCACCATTCTTGTTTTTCATATCTAGAGCACCGAATAGAGTCACATGTACCACTTCGAAAGGACCACTCCATTTTGACTTGAGCTTTCCCGAAAATATCCGTAACCGAGAGTTGAATAAAAGAACCACGTCACCCTCTTTGAATTCTTTGTTCCGGGTATACTTATCTTGAAAATACTTCATTTTGTCCTTATACAAGGACTAGCTGGAATAAGCATGGAACCGGAACTCATCAAGTTCATTTAGTTGCTCTACCCGGAGATTGGCAGCTACATCCCATTCAAGGTTCAATTTCTTTAGCGCCCACATGGCCTTGTGCTCTAATTCAGCCGGAAGATGACATGCTTTCCCAAATACAAACCAGTACGGAGACATACCAATTGGAGTCTTGTAAGCTGTTCTATAGGCCCACAAAGCATCATCAAGTTTCCTTGACCAATCAGTCCGGTTTGCATTGACAGTCTTGGATAGAATGCTCTTGATCTCCTTGTTGGAGACCTCAACCTGTCCATTTGCCTGGGGGGATAGGGGGTTGACACCTTATGAGTGACGACATACTTAGAGAGTAAAGTGTCAAAGGATTTGTTGCAAAAATGAGAACCCCCATCACTAATGATAGCCCTAGGGGTGCCGAACCTTGTGAAGATATTTTTCTTTAAGAAATCTACCACATTACGTGCCTCATTGTTGGGAAAAGAAACAAATTCAACCCATTTAGAATCATAATCCACAACAATAAGAATATAAGTGTTCCCACATGAACTCACAAATGGCCCCATAAATTCGATGCCCCACACGTCGAATATGTCAATCTCAAGAATGGTGGTGAGAGGCATTTCATTCTTCTTGGAAATTCCTCCGACTCTTTGGCACTAATCACAACGCCTAACGAGATCGCTAGCATCTTTGTACAAGGTAGGACAATAGAATCCACAACTTAGGACCTTTGTAGCAGTTCTCTCCCCAACATGATGACCACCATAGGGCGAGGAATGGAAAGCTTCAAGAATACTCAATTGTGTTTCTTCCGAAACACATCTCCGGATAACACCATCATTGCAAATCTTGAAAAGATATGGCTCGTCCCAATAATAATCCAAGCAGTTCCGTTTGAGCTTCTTCCTTTGCTTAGAAGAGAGATCACTCGGGACAATGCAGTCACAAGAAAGTTAGCCACATCGGTGAACCAAGGTATCCCATTCAAAGACACGGAGAAGAGTTGTTCATCCAGAAACAAATCATTAATCTGGAGGCCATCATGTGGCCTCCCCTCCTCTTCCAAGTGAGACAAGTGGTCCGCCACTTGATTCTCACTCCCTTTTTTGTCTATGATCAAGGTCAAACTCTTGTAGAAGAAGAACCCATCTCATCAACCTAGCCTTAAAGTCCTTTTTACTCATCAAGTAACGAAGTGCCGCGTGATCGGTGTGCACAATCACTTTGGTACCCATGGCTAATAACTCTTTCTCAGTCACCGTATAGTTGACCTGGGTGTCGTTCATTATTTTGATTGCATAATAAACCGGATGAAATATATTGTTGATTCTTTGCCCCAAAACCGCTCCTACCGTAACATCGCTAGCATCGCACATGAGATCAAATCGTAAGCTCCAATTGGGTGCGCTAATGATGGGAGTGGTAGTCAACCTATACTTGAGCAACTCAAAAGCTTTCATGAAATCATCATTGAACACAAACATGTCATCTTTTTCCAACAACTTGCACAAAGGGTTCACCACTTTTGAGAAAGCCTTAATGAACCTACGGTAAAACCCCGCATGACCAGGAAAGATCCTCACTCCTTTGACGGAAGTAGGAGGAGGGAGTTTTGATATCACTTCAATTTTTTCTTTGTCCACTTCAATACCGTTCTTGGAGATCCTATGGCCGAGGACAATGCCCTACTTGACCATAAAGTGGCACTTCTCTCAATTAAGCACTAAGATGGTCTCTTCACATCTGGCCAACACTTTGTCAAGATTATCCAAGCATTCTTCAAACGAATCCCCCACAACACTGAAATCATCCATTAACACCTCTAGGAAGTCTTCCACCATATCCGTAAATACTGCTATCATACACCGCTAAAAAGTAGCTGGTGCATTACACAAACCAAACGGCATCCGTGAGAATGCAAATGTTCCATACAGACAAGTGAAGGTGGTTTTCTCTTGTCTTCAGGTTCAATGAGAATCTGGTTATATCCAGAATACCCATCCAAGAAGTAATAATAAGCACGTCAGGCAAGTCTATCCAACATTTGATAAAGAAAGGGAAATGGAAAATGGTATTTCCGGGTCACTTTGTTCAACTTTCTATAATCCATGCATACCCTCCAACCGGTGACAGTTCTTGTGGGGATCAATTCATTTATCACAGTCATGCCCCCTTCTTTGGAACACATTGTACCGGCGAAGTCCACGAACTATCAGAAATGGGGTACACAACCCCTGCATCGAGCCACTTGATGATATATTTCTTGACTAACTCTTGCATGGATTCATTCAACCACGTTTGATGTTCCACGGAGGGTTTGACATCTTCCTCCAATACGATTTTATGCATGAAAAAGGCGGGTCTTATACCCCGAATATCGACCAAAGTCCAACCTATTGCTTTCTTCTTCCTTTGAAGCACCTCACGGGTGGAGTCAACCTGCACGTTAGTTAAGCACGCAGAAAGAATAACATGTAATGTGGAACAAGGTCCTAAGAACTCATACCTGAGGTGTGAAGGCAAAGGTTTCAACTCCAAAGTAGGTGGCTCCTTGATTGAGGGATTTGTTGGTTGAGTCTTCCGGTTCTCAAGGTCCAAGGAAAGTTTATGGGGCCCATATGTATAGGATCACATGCCTTACAAAACATTTGCGCATTATATCAAGCCTTGCTTCTCATCCTCATCTTGATTCAACAACAAAGCTTCCAAAGGGTCTTTCACATTAATCATATCACTCGTGTCATCAACAATCACCTCAGTCACAAGATCCACAAACGAACATACTTCGTTGCCTTTAGGCTGCCTCATTGATTTGCACACGTTGAATACAACTTTTTCATCGCCCACTCGGAAGGTGAGCTCCCCAGCTTCCACATCAACTAAGGCCTTCCCTGTATCTAGGAATGGTCTCCCCAATATGATTGGCACCTCATAGTCAACTTCACAATCGAGTATCACAAAATCTGCGGGAAGTATGAACTTGTCGACCCGAACTAGCACATCATCAATTATCCCTAATGGACTCTTCATTGTCCGATCCGCCATTTGCAACCTCATTGAAGTAGGTCTTGGTTTCCCAATCCCTAATGTATTGAATACATAATATGGCATCAAATTAATGCTCGCTCCCAAATCACACAAGGCTTTGGCGAAATCGGCACTACCAATAGTGCATGGAATCGTAAAGGCACCGGAATTTTCTAGATTTGGAGCCATGGAATGAAAAATGGCACTCACTTGATGTATCATTTTGATCGTCTCACAGTTCATTGACCTCTTCTTTGTTACCAAGTCCTTCAAACTTGTCATATCCCGACATTTGTGCTAGAGCTTCAACCAAAGGCACATTTATGGACAAACTTTTCATCATATCAATGAATTTCTTGAATTAGTTCTCATTGTTTTTCTTTGCGGGCCTTTGAGGATATGATGTATGAGGCCTTGTCAAAGGAGCCTTGGCTTTTGTCACTACTGAATACGGTATGTCTATCACGTGTTCCCTAGACGGGTTCACATCATTTTGTGTCTCCTCCACGTTGTCATCAATGTCTATCCTCACTTCATCGTTCACATTTTTATCATTTTCTTGAACATCATGGCTCGGCTAATCATCATCTTCTTGCACTATCACCTCATCATCATTCACAATCTTTCTTGGGTTTGAAGTACTAGCAACTCCACCTCTATCACTTCTAGTAGTCACCGCCATAGCATGGCCCGTAGTGTTTCCACCCTTCGGGTTTACTACCATATCACTTGGTAGTTCCCCCTTAGGGCGAGTATTCAACACTTGATAAATTTGACCCATTTGGACTTCCAAGTTGCGGATAGAAGTGTTGTGGGAGGCAATTTGGGCATCGTAGTCGGAGTTTCTTTCCATCATTTGCTTGAACATGCTCTCTATCTGTCCCATCTCATTTTTGGAAGAATTTTGCCCTTGTGACGGATATGGAGGCGGGTTGTTGGGTTGTTGATACATCGGGGGCCTTTAAAAGCCCGACCCCCAATTTCCTTGGTTATTGTTGTTCCAACCCCCTTGGTTTCCATTGCCTCCCCAATTACTATTATTGTTGTCACTCCAGTTGCCTTGATTATTTCCTCCCCAATTGCTTGAATTTCCTTGATCACCCCAACTTTGATTGTTGTTCCCCCAGTTGTTCCGATTGTTGTTGTTGCCACTATTCTAATTCCCCTGGCCTTGGTTGCCCCAATTTTGATTGTTTCCCTTTGATCTCCAATGTTGTTTATTTCGAGCACTGCTCTGTTGACCTTGGTAATTATTGGCATATATAACCTCTTCACTTTGATCCTCATAAGAATCCTCTTGATTGTAAACACTACCATTTTGCTCGAATTGATCTTGATTGTTGTGAACTTGTTGACCTTTCTGTCTTCGCTTGTTGACCATCATGTTTACCCCTTCAATGGTATTTACTTGCTTTGGCCCCTGAACCTGCTGAAGCTGAGCCTTTGCTAACTGATTCATTGTGGTTGTCAACTCTGCTATGGCTTGTCCGTGATCATGAAGTTCCTTGTGAAGGTGGATGAAATTAGGGTCACCCTGAGGAACGTTGGCTTTACTTTGCCAAGCTGAAGAGGTGTCCGCCATCTCATCTAATATGTCAAATTATCCCCAGTGAGCTGATTCACCACACACTGGTTAGTTGTGTTGATACCCCTATAAAATGTTTGCTAGATCACCGCTTCAGTCATATCGTTGTTGGGGCATTCTTTTACCATTGTTCGGTACCGTTCCCAAATTTCATGTAATGGTACATTTGGCTCTTGTTTAAAATCTAAGATCTCATCCCTCAGTGTTTCCATATGTCCCGGAGAGAAAAACTTTTCTATGAACTTCTCAGCTAACTCATCCCAAGTGGTGATGGAATGGTTGGGTAGCCTCTCAAGCCAATCCAAAGCCTTACCTCTAAGTGAAAATGGGAAAGCCTCAATTCCAAAGCATCCTCAGATACATTCGTATGCTTGCTCCCCCATCATGTGTCTACAAAACCTTTGAGATGCTTATATGCGTTCTGATGTGGAGCTCCACTGAAGAAACCTCCCTGTTCCAATAGAGTAAGCATGACATTGGTTATTTAAAAATTGCTCGTCCAAATCCGGGGCGGGACAATTGCACTTGCGTAGCCTTCATTGGGTAACACACAGTGTGCTGCCCTTGAAGGAGGTGGGGGAGGGTTTGGAATGTTGTCATGAGGCGAGCGGCCTCTTCTTTGTACTTGAGGTTCTAGATTAACCTCATCCACTTCATTTTCATCTACCTCCTCCCCCTGAGGAATATGTCCGAGGGCCTCGTTAAGAGCCATTTGGTACCTAACTGCAATTGACACACAAAATTAGAAAAATCGGAAGAAAAAAAAAGAAAACACACAAATAGTTAGATATATAGCAAAGACCGTCTAACTCCCCGGCAATGGCGCCAAAAATTGATCGAGTCCAAGCCTGCACTACTATTGAGTAGCGAGGATGGTCGATGCAGCTTTACCCGACAAGGTTAGGATCGATTTTCATAGGGAGTTAATTGATTCAGAATTAGGTATTTATCTAAATCTAGATGCGTGTTTTGTTTCTAATTTCATTTCCACACATGTTGGTGTTGATTCTACTTCTTATTCTATTCTATTGTACTCAAAGGTTAAAGATAAGTACACTATTTTTTTATGTTGGTTTTCAAGTGTTTAAAAGGACTAGGGTAGCGACTTCCACCTAGGTGGATATCCAACGGGTAGCAAGAATCTAGGGCTTGCTTGATTTATTGGGGTCATAATATAGCTATCACACCCAAGTACTCACTCTATACCTCTCGGTAGTTTGAGTAATTTTTTCCAATTTGGCTTTCTCAAGTTCAAATGGGTATTCATGCAATTCAAGTGATATTAGCTCAAGTCGGGTATTACTATCTCTAGGTTTAACCTTTTAATTAGGGATATCAATTTCTTGAGTTCACCCCAATTCCTTGTTAGCCTAGTTTTCCTAGACTTAGTCCCTCTTTCTCAAGAAGAGACTAAGTCATAAAGGCATGAATAAGTGTTTCAACCACTAATTCTACTAGGCTAAATATCACTAACCCATAAACATTTAAGTCCTAAAATTCAATACTCATTAAATACACACACTAGGATTGGGTCACAACCCTAGCTATGGTCTAGCAAGTCATAGAAATAGCAGAAATCAAAGATGAAAAGAAGATAAAATTCATAATATTAGATTAAAAGATTAAAATCTAATGTTATAAGGTAAATCTAATACGAAATTGCCCAAAAGGGAAGTTCTAGCCATCTCACGTGCTCAGCAAAAACATAACATAACCTAAAAATGACAAAAAGTTCTATTTATACTAAGCTGAAATTTCCCGACAAAAATATCTCTGCGGAGGTTACGCGACCGCGTAATTCTGACCGTGGCCGCACTCATGCTTTCACGGCCACATAATTCTGATCTCGTTCCATGTTCTTCACTTCTGGATCTGGGTTGAGCATGGTTTCGCGGACCGCATAATTTTCATCGCGATCGCGTACAAGACTTCCGCGGCCGCATAATTCTGACGCAGACCACACTTCTCATTTTTGCTTGAATTGTTAATTCTCTGAACCTCAACAACCGTGGTCCGCGTAATTCCAATCGCGACCGCATTTTTCTGACGCAGTCCGCGTTCATGTTTTAGACTAAAAACCCATCTCTCTGAATCTTCCTTTTGCGGACCTCGAAATAGTGATCGTGACCGCATTTAATCTTTCGCGGCCGCACAATATGTGTGTGGTCCGCGGTTTACATCTTTTGGCCCAGTTTTGGTTTTTGTTCAAGTTTTGACTCCTTTATGAGTTGATTATGACTCCTTTTGGTTATTTTAAACAATCCTTGCAAGCAAGAATATTACATTAGTTTCCGGGAATACCTTCACGCATTTTTGGCCCTAAACACAAGTAAAAGAGAGCAAATAATAGATTAAATCCCTACTTATCAAAATGTAAATCACATATTCAACCTCTTAATATGTACTGCAGCATGTATGAATTGAGATGATCTTCCTAACTCCATACAGTCTACTTCATTTGTATCCAACAACACCCAGATTCTACCTCTACTATTATATTCATAGTTATCTAGCTATGCCCATTCAGGAGCGATTTTACTTACAATTTGCATGGCCTTCTACTCTTTTATTTTGTGCTCTAATATGAACTTTATTACTTCAAATGAACAACTTTACCTCTTTTTTGTCTAGGGATTTTGTTTTATCCCCTTATATTCCAAGTTACCAGCTTCATACAGGTATAAAGAGAGAGTGTGCAGGCCTATCCTGCCCCGTATTGCCTCTATGCCTACTTGTTCCATCCTTCATTTGCCTTGGCATTGCTAATTGCAGTTTGGGCTCCGTGAGGAGATTAAATCCATTGATAACATGAACTGTATCAACTATTTGTCTCTCTCTGCTTCTAGTTGTTGATTTTCCTATAACTGTCTGCCATGCTTGTTCCTCATCTCCTTTAGTTTCCCCTATACTAGTACTAGCATTCTATGTACTGACCCTAACATTGTCTTCAACACTAGGAGGTGCCATTTTTTGTTGCCCTTGCATAGTTATAGGTGCTTCCTGTACTTTAGGCACAGGCTTAGGCTGCCATTCATGCTTCTGCTTCTGAATTTTAGTCTTAATTTTTGGTCATAGCTGGTCTTTTGCTTTACATTTGTGGCCTACTTGAATGCATTTGTGGCAGAATTCAGGTACCCATTCATATACTACCTCCTGCATGAACTCCCTCCCATTTGGATCAGTCACCTTAATGGATCTAGGTAGCTCTTTCATAACATCCATCTCAACCAACACTCTAGCATAGGAAATCCTATCCATTTGAGTAGTGCAAGCATCAACATATAGGGGAATTTCCAATCCACTACTAATTTTGCTAAGTGATTTATTCCCAACAGTTGAGAGGCAGATTAGGGTACTTGACCCATACCGAAATTTCCTGTAAAACCTCTTTGTTGAAATCAAAATCTGCAGACCATACTTTCGTAATAATAGGTTTGTTATTCAACATGTGAGGACCAGAGTACAACACTTCATCCCTATCTTCATTGGAATTTAATCTTACCACAAAGTATCCATCATTTTGAAAGTACACTATAGGCTTTGTTGAAAAATTCCAAGCTGAAGCAATATATCGTTCCATGGCTCCTATAGTTGGAGCGACTCCAACAACATACAGAATTAGTGCTTGTTTCCACTTCTGAGTTTCCTCCTCGACTTCTTCCTTACATAGTTCCACAATTACCTCACCAATTTTAAGGATTAGAACAATAAAGCTTAGATCCATTCCCTTTGCTACAAGTTGATTCCCCATGAATAATTTTGCCCAATTGTTTTGACCTGTCTCGACACCAGTAGTTTGCAAATTTGTGTGAGATTTAGGTGTCTCCCCTGTAACTTGTAACGGCCCGACCGATCATTTTGAGCTCTAGCGCGTCGTTCAGAAGTTTGAGGCCATAGGCAGCTTCACCTAAGGTATTATGACTTGTACGCAAGGTCGGGATTGAATTTCAGGAGTTTTTGAGTTGATTTATAAAGAGAACTCTCATTTCGAAAGCTTTAAGTTGGAAGGATTGGTCAGACGGTGATTTTTTAGTAAACGACCTCGAAATTATGATTTGAGGGTTCCAACAGGTTCGTATGATGATTTCAGACTTGGGCGTATCTCCGGATTGGGTTTTGGATGACTCGGGAGCGTTTCGACGCCTATTAAAGAAGTTGACATTTTGGAAGAATTTCATAAATTTGGGTTGAGGTGTATTTCAATGTTATCGATATCCGTTTGGGATTTCGAGTCCGGGAATAGCTTTGTATAGTGATCTTGGTATTGGGAGCGTGTTCGGAAGTGGAATTGGAGGTCCGTAGGCCATTTCGGGGTCATTTGGCGAAAGTTATAAAATAGAAGATTTTTAGAAAGTTTGACCGAGAGTTTAACTTTTTGATATCAAGGTCGGAATTCGATTTTGAAAATTTAAACAGATCCATTATTTCATTTATGACTCGCGTGCAAAATTTAAAGTCATTCCGGATGGATTTGATACATTTCGGCGCAAAATATAGAAGTTGGAAGATTTGAAAACTCATAATTCGATTCGATGCGCGATTCGTAATTTGGGCGTTGTTTGACGTGGTTTGAAGCCACGAATAAGTTCGTATTGTATTGTGGGATATGTTGGTGTAATTGGTTAATGTACCGAAGGACTCGGATGGACTTTGGAAGGTTAGCGGAATGAATTTCGGAAAGAAAAAGCTGCTGGAAATTTTCTGCTGCAAAAAAAGCTGTTTTGGACAGCAACTAGTGCATCTTTAGAAGCTTACATATCGAAATATATGAGGAATCAGAAAAGTTTCAAAAGATGAAAGTTGTAGCACTTTGACTCAGGTTTCTAGAAAGCTAAACCATTCATCATTTGGACATTTGTACAGAAAGTAATGATCGATAGAATGAAAGCTGGTAAAGCAATTTTGCCAGAAATTGCTGACGCATGGAGCCGACTTTGGATAGTCATATCTCGAAATATATAGGGAGTTATATGGTGTGTAACCTATCAAATGAACGATCATCGAGTCTAGTTTCTATAGCTTCAAACCATTTGTCATTTAGAGTTTTCTACAAGGAGTTATGGGTATTTTAAAAAATGGTGTCCAGCAGGGAAAAACTTGTAATAGGAGGTACAACCTGCACAGCGCAAGGTACAACTAGATGAAGCACCAGTGCCTATATAAGGCAGTCACGGGCAGCAGCTTCTTTGAGGATTTTCTTGAGCTAGGCATTGGTTCTTTCATGGTGGATTCGACCTTGAGGACTACTTAACAATACAAGGTGAGTTTTATTGGATATTTTAAATTAATAACATCCTATTTAACAGTAATATTAACATCATTCAATCTTTGAAATCACTAGAAATCTTTCAAGTTGTTAAAGAATACCAAATTTTCAAAGCATTGGATTTTTAAAGAAAAGCTTCAAGAAGGCAATACGAATGCTTTAAGCTCATTTATTATTAGTCGGTAAGAGTAATTCTAATTCTTGTTTCAAGTTGTTATGGTTGGATAATTAATTTTATAAACCCTAGTTCATGGATGAATAGTGTTCTTGAGAAAATGAAGGAGAGATAAATAGTATTTTTAGAAAAAAAATTTAAGGATGCAATGAACCTATGGAATCATTTTCTAGCTTAATTGGAAGTGTTCAACTAAGTAATTACCAAATTGAATATTTTGAAAATGTTGGTTAAGGAAGACGATGAATAGTAACTTGGCGGTGCTGGAGAATTAATGTAGTATCATTAATGACTTCAAATGGGTATTAAATGATAAGAGTGAAGTTGAATATGTTAGTAAGTTAACCTATTAGACAATTTGAGCTGGAGGCTTTATAGCCAACTTGTGAGGAATGAGAGAAATAAACTCCATATTTATAGAAGGATTATCAGGATGGGTATACCAGTCGAAGATGCGAATGTGCATGCAAGGAGGGCATGAAACAGTTCATGGGTTTGGAGACAAAGTAGTCTCTTGGAATGGGGTCACGCAGGATGAGTGTGAATTGAGTCGTTAAGTGTTGACTAGAGTCGTTATTATTACTAAGGCATGTTAAAAGTAAATTAGAAAAAGGTATATGGTTAGCCATGGTGGTTTTGGCATATTGGTGGCAGTGATCAGCTCCTTCAGCGTGATTAGTTATGCATGTGATTGGTGACAGTGCGTGCGAGTACCCGATGGCCGCCATAATTGATTTTATTTGGAAGCATTCAAGTATTATGGCCTGTTATGTGTAGGCGGATCCCGGAAGGATTATGGGGGTATAGACTATTACTTGAGGATTTGCATGTTTTGTTATTATGAGAATTCACTCGTGTGTTGTTATGGTTCTCTTGAATTGAGTTAAGTAAAAGGTTTTTATATGATGAATTGTTCACCCTAATAGTGGTTCAGGAGTTATGATGAAATTCTTGTGCTATCTCATAGTGGCATGTTAAGTGTAGTAAGCAGTATGGATTTGGAAGTAAGGATCAAGGTTGCAGTTCGGTGTTGGCAAGGATGTCACGAGCTCAGATGAGCAGGAAAGGGATTTGAATGCTTAAGGTAAGCTAGTATTGTCTTCATAATCGCCTGAGATCGGTGTTTCGTGAAAGAGATTTTGCATCCTGGTTAAGGATTTTTGATTTTCTTTGTAGCTTTAGTGCGGCTGGTGGTATGGATGTGCAGACTTGTTATCTTGTGTGGAAGGTCGTGGAGCGTACCCCACGGGAAGATTGTATAAAGGTGACATATAGTCCCTTAACTGATTAAAGATTTCATACCAAGAATTGAGATTACGGTAATACCGGTAGTGTGAGGGTTCAGGCCTAGATGGCGCTCGGTTCATCTGGTTGTGGATTGTGGGAGTTTGTTCCGGATATGATGGTTGTTCTTGTGAGTCTGGGTTAGTGTGGACCCTTGAAAGGTTATTAGCTTTGTGCTGTACGATCAGAATCGGCTTAAGGTCTGTGGATAGATTTAAATATGAGTATGGGCTCTATGTGAGGCAGATATTTTCATTATTGGATGTTGTCTCGTCGTCGGCTATTTCATGCGATATTATATTGTTCCATGTGAGTGGTGAAACGACTTGATAAATTTTCTTATGTGTTAAGATTTTCGCAAAGCGATGGTGTTATGCGAGCAGGATGACTCGTGAGATTCTGACCATATATCGCACCTTAGTTGTGCTTGAGTTTTGTATCTTATGATGCTATATGTCTCCCCAAGGGTGGTATTGTGCACTTAGTGTTGCATGAGACCGACATCCAGTGTTTTGTAGTAATGAGCAATTTAGCACGGTGTGTATTTTCTTATGTGAATTTTATGTGAGGATCGGGTGGCACGCCGCGATGGGTATGTTATTTGGATCGGGTTGCATGCCGCAACAATGTGATGTTGAGTACGGTTTTCTATATCCTATTTTCGTGTGTTTAGTTTTTCTACTTTCTGAAGCGAATTCATATTAGATGCGTAGGTTGAGTAGTTTTTTTCAGAGTTCGCTTTCCTTATGTATCATGTTCGAGTTTGTACCCTATTGGAACATTGTGGCATCATATGAGACTTTTGGTTATGTCTGGGGTGGCTTATTGCCTGAGCAGTTTGTATTGGGTGAGACGAGATTGTTGGATCTAGGATCTGTGCGACCAGATTATATGAAGTGTATTAAATAGCAAATACCATTATTTGGTTCATAATGAGGTGATGATTCTAGTCAAGAGGAGAGATTCAATGATTTGTTGACTCTGTAGTTGGTTATGAATTTCTACTCGTCTCTTCCGTCATGCGGTATTGCAGGAGTTGGAACAAGACTTATATGTGTCATGAGGTGTGGTGTGAGCATCAGATTCGGGAAACGTCGGTTATTATGATCAAGGAATGTTATTATGGTATGTGAATGATGTGGTGCATGGTGAGAATTCAACAAAGGTATGCAGTCATATTCTTGTACATCGTGTAGTGGTTGATACGGTATTCGTAGGTTGGAAGCAGGCATGGTAGAGAATTTTGGGTATTGGAATTTGGCCCTAAGGCTTTTTGGCTAAGTTAAGGGGGAGAATCTTCAGATTTGTTCGAGCAGATATGCTCAACTGAGTTTTGGTAGCACGGGTAGTTGCATGAAGTGTTAAACAGTGATTTTGGACAACTCCAGCTTAGTTCTTAGCACTTTCGAGGATGAACGTTTCTTTAAGTGGGAGAAAATGTAACGACCCGACCGGTCGTTTTGAGCTCTAGCGCATAGTTCGGCAGTTTGAGGCGATGGGCAGCTTCACCTCAGGTATTATGACTTGTACGCAAGGTTAGGATTGAATTTCGGGAGTTTTTGAGTTGATTTATAAAGAGAATTCTCATTTCGGAAGCTTTAAGTTGGAATGATTGGTCAGGCGGTGATTTTTGAGTAAACGACCTCGAAATCATGATTTGAAGGTTCCAACAGGTTCGTATGATGATTTCGTACTTGGACTTATGTCCGGATTGGGATTTGGATGATTCAAGAGAGTTTTGACGCCTATTAAGGAAGTTGACATTTTGGAAGAATTTCATAAATTTGGGTTGAGGTGTATTTCAATGTTATTGATATCCGTTTGGGATTCTGAGTCTGGGAATAGCTCTGTATAGTGATTTTGGTATTTGGAGCGTGTTCAGAAGTGGAATTGGAGGTCCGTAGGTCATTTCAGGGTCATTTGGTGAAAGTTATAAAATAGAAGATGTTCGAAAGTTTGACCGAGAGTCTGACTTTTTGATATCGGGGTCGGAATCCGATTCTAAAAATTTAGACAGCTCCATTATGTCATTTATGACTCGCGTGCAAAATTTGAAGTTATTCCGGATGGATTTGATACGTTTCGGCGCAAAATATAGAAGTTGGAAGATTTGAAAACTCATAATTCGATTCGATGCGCGATTCGTAATTTAGGCGTTGTTTGACGTGGTTTGGAGCCTCGAATAAGTTTGTATTATATTTTGGGACATGCTGGTGTAATTGGTTAAGGTCCCGAGGGCCTCGGGTGGATTTCAGAAAGTTAACGGAATGATTTTCGGACAGAAAAAGCTGCTGGAAATTTTCTGCTGCAAACAAAGTTGTTTTGGACAGCAACTGGTGCATCTTCAGAAGCTTACATATCGCAATTTATAAGGAATCGGAAAATTGTCAAAAGAATAAAGTTGTAGCCCCCTGATTCTAGTTTCCAGAAAGCTAAACCATTCATCATTTGGATATTTGTAGAGAAAGTTATGATCGATTGAATGAAGTCTAGTAAAGCAAGTTCGCCAGAAATATCTAATGCATGGAGCCGACTTTAGATTCTCATATCTTGAACTATATATGTAGTTATATGGTGTACATCCTATCAAATGTAATATCTTCGAGTCTAGTTTCTATATCTTCAGACCGTTTATCATTTGGAGCTTTCTACAAGGAGTTATGGTGGCATTTTTATAAAAGGTATCCAACAGGGGAAAACTACTAATATGAGGTACAACCTGCACAACGCAAGGTACAACTCGATGAAGCACCAGTGCCTATGTAAGGCAGTCACGGGCAATAGCTTCTTTGAGGATTTTCTTGAGCTAGGGATTGGTTCTTTCATGGTGGATTCGACCTTGAGAACTACTTAACAATACAAGGTGAGTTTAATGGATGTTTTAAGTTAATAAAATCCTATTTAGCACTAATATTAACATCATTCAATCTTTGAAATCCATAGCAATCTTTCAAGTTGTTAAAGAACACCAAATTTTTCAAACATTGGATTTTTAAAGAAAAGCTTCAAGAAGGCAATACTAATGCTTTAAGTTCATTTCTTATGAGTCAGTGAGAGTAATTCTAATATTTGTTTCAAGTTGTTATGGTTGGATAATTGCTTTCATAAACCCTAGTTCATGGCATGAATAGTGTTCTTGAGAAAATGAAGGAGAGATAAATAGTATTTTTAGAAATGAAATCAAAGGATGCAATGAACCTATGGAATCATTTTCTAGTTTAACTGGAAGTGTTCAACTAAGTAATTACCAAATTGAATATTTTTGAAATGTTGGTTAAGGAAGACGATGAATAGTAACTTGGCGGTGTTGGAGAATTAATGTAGTATCATTGATGACTTCAAATGGGTATTAAATGATAAGAGTGGAGTTGAATATGTTAGTAAGTGAACCTATTAGACAATTTGAGCTAGAGGCTTATAGTCAACTTGAGAGCCATAATTGGATATTGATAAATATTTTTGAGTCATATTTTAATTGTAATTGAGATTGTAATTCTAAATATAAATTTGTTGGTGTCCTATGAGTATTTTACTCAATGTTACGATGTCGGAGGAGGATTAGAAGCTTGGGAATGTTAATAAAGCGAAAGCTAGTTTTGGAGAGTTGGCCATTGGTCTAGTTGTTAGAAAGGCTTGGAAGCCGACTATGGAACTCCGGAGTGAGGTAAGTATCCTTTCTAACCTTGTATGAGGGAAAGTTTCCCATAGGTGAACTTATATGAAATGCGAATATTTGTGGGGGACTACGTACGTACGAGGTGACGAGAGTCCATACGTAGTGACTATTCTTGTTATGTCCGGGTAGTTAGGTTTACACCATGCTTTGTGAACACCGTTAATTGATTTATATGCATTATTATTATTAAATAGAATTTTATTTCAAGATCTTAAAAACTTGAAGGTTTCAAGTAAATTACTATTTTGAAAAAGGATTGAGGAAAATATGTTATGTTTATGTGTAACCGCTGACGAGAGTCCGTACGTAGTGACTATTCTTGTTATGTCCGGGTAGTTAGGTACCATGCTTTGTGAACACCGTTAATTGATTTATATGCATTATTATTATTAAATAGAATTTTATTTCAAGATCTTAAAAACTTGAAGGTTTCAAGTAAATTACTATTTTGAAAAAGGATTGAGGAAAATATGTTATGTTTATGTGTAACCGCTTCGCAAATTATATTTCGCGAGCAGGATGATTTATTTCACTGCTCTCATGGGAGCGGGCCGTACGCCATGGTAGGTTAATAGATGAATCTATGGTTCGCGCCGTTCGACCCTTCGACAGTGCACATTTTATTATTTTGTTGGATCGGGCCGTACAACCTCGGCATTTCTTGCGCATGATATTTGCTGGGTACTTTCTGTGATTTGAACTGTTCAATTGCCTTGATATATAAGTTGTTAACTGAAATGACGAAAACTGAAATTATAATTTTGAGAGAAGTTGTCCCTTCCTGTTGTTAGTTGTTATTTAATTATGACATCCATGCTTAGCGTCATATTTAATTATATTAATTTGACCTCTAGTAAGTGTCAAAGTCGACCTCTCGCCACTACCTCTTCGAGGTTAGGCGGGATACTTACTGGGTACATGTGGTTTTTGTACTCATACTACACTTGTTGTGCATTTTGTTGCATATGCACACGTATGTCTAGTGGCCTAGCTTGGCGCATCGGCATGGTTGATATGGAGACTTAGATGAGTTGCACCTCTCGAGACGACCCGCATCCAGTAGAGTCTCCTTCAGAGTATTGTGTTGTATTTTCCTCTACTGTCCTATTCGTATTCCAGACGGTTATTGTATTTCATTTATTTCCTAGAAATTTGCTCATGCACTTGTGACACGGGGTTCTGGGACAACTATGGGATTTATTCATTATTTAAATTTGTTAAAGATATCATTGTTTACTCAATGGAAGTTCATTAATTATTATTTAATGAAATGAAAATGAATGATTTCAAGAGTATTAAAATAAAGATTTAATTAACTTCTTGGTGTTGACTTTCCTGACAGTGGTGTCTGGCGCCATCACGACCTTTATTAGATTTGGGTCGTGACAACATGGTATCAAGGCGCCATCACGACCTTTATTGGATATGGGTCGTGACAACATGGTATCAGAGCACTAGGTTCACTTAGGTCTCACGAGTCATGATCAAGTCTGGTAGTGTCTTGCGGATCGGTACAGAGACGTCTGTACTTATCTTCGAGAGGCTACAGGGCTGTTAAGAACACTTACCTTCTTGATTCTCCATCATGCGATTTGATTCCTTTGAGGCTTATGCCATCACTTCTTTCCTATTCAATCTTATGCGACTCGAATCGTTTGATAGAAATTGGGAATTGAAGAACTATAATGATACTACAGATGCGGTGCAGGATGTTTCTCCATGCATAGTTGGTTGGGGCTATTGTCGTTGCTTTTGCGGAAGAATATTATGTTGATTCAGCTCAGCAGTTGTATTTCTGAGAGCTTTGAGGCTATGCTCAGGTTGTTATGATGCTCATGAATGGTTAGCGCGCAGTAATTGACGTGGTGGTAGGATGCTTGCCCATGTGTTGGGACAGTGAATGACTTGAAAATAGTTCTACTTAGAGCACGATTTAGAGGTTTGGTATTATATTTTTGGCGGAGGAAAGGTAATCAGACTATAAATGTTCATGCTTGGATCAATAGAGTAACGAGATTTAGTGTTTCGAAGTGTGGTGGAATTTCGTATATTATGAAATATCGTCGCGTTTGATTGAATGTGTTAAGTTCGCTGGTGTTATGATCTTCTTCAGATTTTCCTTCATGGCACAATATTGTGAAATGGTGTTCGGGAAGCAGCTATCACAGATCGCGGTGTGCGGTGGTTCATGATCGGATCGGTGTTTCTAATGTCGACGGCTCGAGAAAGATGACCTTTGAAAAGGTTTGAAGCTAGCAGTGAGTTACTGGTTCAAATAATACAGAGATAGACATTGATCTAAGGAAACAACTGGGCAACAAAGGATGAGGACGGACATATGAGAAGTGTCAAGCGGTGGTTAAATTTCTAGCAGGCCAGGTGTGAGAAGCGAAAGTCAAGTAGTTGCTTAGAGGGGTGAGCTTGGCCAAAGTGGGAGAGTCCCACTTTGGGTTGCATGGTTATCTACTGGTGAAAATTCTAGTTGTCGGCATAATGGTGGGTTAATGTAGCCAAGGGAAGCGACTGTCACAGATCGCGGTGTACGGTGGTTCATGATCGGATCAGTGTTTCTAATGTCGACTACTCGATAAAGATGACCTTCGAAAAGGTTTGAAGCTAGTAGTGAGTTACTGGTTCAAGTACTACAGAGATAGACATTGATCTAAGGCAACAACTGGGCAACAAAGGATGAGGGCAGACATATGAGAAGTGTCAAGCGGTGGTTAAATTTCTAGCAAGCCAGGTGTGAGAAGCGAAAATCAAGTAGTTTCTTAGAGGGGTGAGCTTGGCCAAAGTGGGAGAGTCCCACCGCCTACGATTGGGTTGCATGGTTATCTACTGGTGAAAATTCTGGTTGTTGGCATAATGGTGGGTTAATGTAGCCAAGGGAAGAGGGCATAAAATGTAATTTAAGTAAAGGAATTATTAAGGGAAGGGCGGGGGGGATGTAATTAGCCTTATTGACTTGTGTTCAGGCTTTGGGAAGATTCAGGGCTTATGCTTCGTATAAAGATGATTTGCAAGGGAAGTTGGTCAGTCGGGTGCTTTATTAAGATTGGTGTCCAGGTTCCAGCGGAGCCTTGGAGTTAATTATATTCGGGACCAATCCAGAGTGGGTGACTCTCAACAATGGTCCTAATGAATTCGAAGGTTAAGAATGCGGTGTTTAAGGGTTTCAAGCCCGCATTATGGCTAAGGACCGGGCTCTTGCAGCAGATTGTGATAGGAGGACCGAAATGTTCTATGATGTTTTCGGCTTGCAGTGTAGCATTGAAGGAATGAGAGAAATAAACTCTGGATTTATAGAAGTATTATCAGGATGGATATACCAGTCGAATATGCGAATGTGCGTGCAAGGAGGGCATGAAACGGTTCATGGGTTTGGAGACAAAGTAGTCTCGTGGAATGGGGTCACTCAGGATGAGTGTGAATTGAGTCGTTAAGTGTTGACTGGAGTCGCTATTATTACTAAGGCATGTTAAAAGTAAATTAGAAAAAGGTAGATGGTTAGCCATGGTGGATTTGGCATATTGGTGGCAGTGATCAGCTCCTTCAGCGTGATTAGTTATGCATGTGATTGGTGACGGTATGTGCGAGTGCCCGATGACTGCCGTAATTGATATTATTTGGAAGCATTCAAGTATTATGTCCTGTTATGTCTAGGCGGATCCCGGAAGGATTATGGTGGTATAGACTATTACTTGAGGATTTACATGTTTTGTGATTATGAGAATTCACTCGTGTGTTGTTATGGTTCTCTTGAATTGAGTTAAGTAAAATGTTTCTATATGATGAAGTGTTCACCCTAATAGTGGTTCAGGAGTTATGATGAAATTCTTGTACTATCTCATATTGGCATGTTAGGTGTAGTAACAGTATGGATTTGGAATGATCATAGTTGCGGCTCGGTGTTGGCAACGATGTCACGAGCTCGGATGAGCAGGAAAGGGATTTGAATGCTTAGGGTAAGCTAGTATTGTCTTCAAAATCGCCTGAGATTGGTGTTTCGTGAAAGAGATTTTGCATCCTGGTTAAGGATTCTTGATTTTCTTTGTAGCTTTAGGCGACTGGTGGTATGGATGTGCAGACTTGTTATCTTTTGCGGAAGGTCATGGGAGCGTACCCCACGGGAAGATTGTATAAAGGTGACATATAGTCCCTTAATTGATTAAAGTTTAATACCAAGAATTGAGATTATGGTAATACCATTAGTGTGAGGGTTTAGGCCTGGAAGGCGCTCAGTTCATTTGGTTGCGGATTGTGGAAGTTTGTTCCGGATATGGCGACTGTTCTTATGTGTCTGGGTTAGTGTGGACCCCTGAAAGGTTATTAGCTCTGTGTGGTACGATCAAAATCGGCTTAAGGTCTGTGGATATATTTGAATATGAGTATGGGCTCTATGTGAGCCAGATGTGTTCATTTTAGTATAGCGCTTCTCGTGGAGGAGTATTAGAATATTGGATGTTGTCTCGTTGTCAGCTATTTCATGCGATATTATGTTGTGCCGTGTGAGTGGTGAAACGACTTGATAAATTTTCTTATGTGTTGAGATTTCCGCGTAGCGATGGTGTTATGCGAGCAGGATGGCTCGTGAGATTCAGACCATATATCGCACCTTATTTGTGCTTGAGTTTTCTAGCTTATGACGCTATATGTCTCCCCGGGATTGGTATTGGGCACTTAGCGTTGCTTGTGACTGACATTTAGTATTTTGTAGTAATGAGCAATTTAGCTCGGTGTGTATTTCCTTATGTGAATTTTATGTGAGGATCGGGTGGCACGCCGCCATGGGTATGTTATTTGGATTGGGTTGCACACCGCAACAATGTGATGTTGAGTACAGTTTTCTATATCCTATTTTCGTGTGTTTAGTTTTCTATTTTCTGAGGAAAATTCATATTAGCTGAGTGGGTTGAGTAGTCCCTTCCAGAGTTTGCTTTCCTTATGTATCATATTCAAGTTTGTAGCCTATTGCCACATTGTGGCATCATATGAGACTTTTGGTCATGTCTGGGTGGCTTATTGTCTGAGCAGCTTGTATAGGGTGAGACGAGATTGTTGGATCTAGGATCTGTGCGACCGGATTATATGAAGTATATTAAAGAGAAAATACCATTATTTCGTTCATAATGAGGTGATGATTCTAGTCAAGAGGAGAGATTCAATGATTTGTTGACTCAGTAGTTGGTTAAGAATTTCTACACGTCTCTTCCGTCGTGCGGTATTGCAGGAGTTGGAACAAGACTTATATGTGTCATGAGGTGTGTTGTGAGCATCAGATTCGGGAAACGTCGGTTATTATGATCAAGGAATGTTATTATGGTATGTGAATGATGTGGTGCATGGTGAGAATTCAACAAAGGTATGCAGTCATGTTCTGGTACATCGTGTAGTGATTGATACGGTATTCGTAGGTTGGAAGAAGGCCNGGGGATCTTCAGATTTATTCGAGCAGATGTGCTCAACTGAGTTATGGTAGCACAGGTAGGTGCACGAAGTGTTAAACAGTGATTTTGGACAACTCCGACGTAGTTCTTAGCACGTTCGAGGACGAACGTATGTTTAAGTGGGAGTGAATATAACGACCCGAACGGTCGTTTTGAGCTCTAGTGCGTCGTTCGATAGTTTGAGGTCATGGTCAGCTTTACCTCAGGTATTATGACTTGTACGCAAGGTCGGGATTGAATTTCAGGAGTTTTTGAGTTGATTTAGAAAGAGAATTCTAATTTCGGAAGATTTAAGTTGGAATGATTGGCCAGGTGGTGATTTTTGAGTAAATGACCTCGGAATCATGATTTGAATGTTCCAACAGGTTCATATGATGATTTCGGACTTGGGCGTATGTCCGGATTGGGTTTTGGGTGACTCGGGAGCGTTTTGACACCTATTAAGGAAGTTGACATTTTGGAAGAATTTCATAAATTTGGGTTGAGGTGTATTTCAATGTTATTGATATCCGTTTGGGATTCCGAGTCCGGGAATAGCTCTGTATAGTGAATTTGGTATTGGGAGCGTGTTCGCAAGTGGAATTAGAGGTCCGTAGGTCATTTCGGGGTCATTTGGCGAAAGTTATAAAATAGAAGATTTTTAGAAAGTTTGACCGAGAGTTTGACTTTTTGATATCAGGGTTGGAATACGATTCTGAAAATTTAAAAAGCTCCATTATGTCATTTAAATTGCATGCAAAATTTGAAGTCATTCCGGATGGATTTGATACGTTTCGGCGCACAATATAGAAGTTGAAAGATTTGAAAACTCATAATTCGATTCGATGCGCGATTCGTAATTTAGGCGTTGTTTGATGTGGTTTGAAGCCTCCAATAAGTTCATATTGTATTTTGGGACATGGTGGTGTAATTGGTTAAGGTATCGAGGGCCTTAGGTGGATTTCGGAAGGTTAACATAATGAATTTCGGACTGAAAAAGATGCTGGAAATTTTCTGCTGCAAAAAAAGTTATTATGAACAACCATTTATGCATTTTTAGAACCTTACATATCACAATTTATAAGGAATCGGAAAATTGTCAAAAGATGAAAGTTGTAGCCCCTTGATTTTAGTTTTCAGAAAGCTAAACCATTCATCATTTGGACATTTGTACAGAAAGTTATGATCAACTGAATGAAGGTTAGTAAAGCAATTTCGCCAGATATTGCTGATGCATGGAGCCGACTTTGGGTGCTCATATCTCGAAATATATAGGGGGTATATGGTGTACATCCTATCAAATGAAAGATCTTCAGGTTTAGTTTCTATATCTTCAAACCGTTTGTCATTTGGAGCTTTCTACAAGGAGTAATGGGTATTTTAATAAAAGGTGTCCAGCAGAGGGAAACTTGTAATAGGAGGTACAACCTTCACATCGCAAGGTACAACTCAGTGAAGCACCCGTGCCTATATAAGGCAGTCATGGGTAGCAGCTTCTTTGAGGATTTTTCTTGAGCTAGGGATAGGTTCTTTCATGGTGGATTCGACCTTGGGGACTACTTAACAATACAAGGTGAGTTTCATTGGATATTTTAAGTTAATAACATCCTATTTAACACTAATATTAGCATCATTCAATCTTTGAAATCCCTAGAAATCATTCAAGTTTTTAAAGAACACCAAATTTTCCAAATATTGGATTTTTAAAGAAAAGCTTCAAGAAGGCAATACTATGCTTTAAGCTCGTTTCTTATGAGTAGGTGAGAGTAATTCTAATATTTGTTTCAAGTTGTTATGGTTGGATAATTGATTTCATAAACCCTAGTTCATGTCATGAATAATGTTCTTGAGAAAATAAAGGAGAGATAAATACAATTTTTAGAAATGAAATTAAAGAATGCAGTGAACCTATGGAATCATTTTCTAGCTTAACTGGAAGTGTTCAACTAAGTAATTACCAAATTGAATATTTTGGAAATGTTGGTTAAGGAAGACGATGAATAGTAACTTGGTGGTGTTGGAGAATTAATGTAGTATCATTGATGACTTCAAATGGGTATTAAATGATAAGAGTGGAGTTGAATATGTTAGTAAGTGAACCTATTAGACAATTTGAGTTGGAGGCTTATAGCCAACTTGAGAGCCATAAACGGATATTGATAAATAGTTTTGAATCATATTTTAATTGTAATTGAGATTGTAATTGTAGATATCCATTTTTTGGTGTCCTATGAGCATTTTACTCAATGTTACGATGTCGGAGGAGGATTAGAAGCTTGTAAATGTTAATAAAGCGAAAGCTAGTTTTGGAGCGTTGACCATCGGTCGAGTTTTTAGAAAGGCTTGGGAGCCGGCTATGGAACTCCGGAGCGAGGTAAGTTTCCTTTCTAACCTTGTATGAGGGAAATTTTCCCATAGGTGAACTTATATGAAATGTGATTATTTGTGGGGGACTACGTACGTACGAGGTGACGAGAGTCCGTACGTAGTGTCTATTCTTGTTATGTCCGGGTAGTTAGGTTTACATCATGCTTTGTGAACACCGTTAATTGATTTATACGAATTATTATTATTAAATAGAAGTTTATTTAAAGATCTTAAAAACTTGAAGGTTTCAAGTAAAGTACTATTTTGAAAAAGGATTGAGGAAAATATGTTATGTTTATGTGTAACTTCTTCGCAAATTATATTCTTCGAGCGGGGTAATTTCTTCCACTACTATCATGGGAGTGGGTCGTACGCAACGACAGATTAATAGATGCATCTATGGTTGGCACCGTTTGACCCTTCGGCAGTACACATTTTATTATTTTGTTGGATCGGGCCGTACGACCTTGACATTTCTTGTGCATGATATTTGATGGGTACTTTATGTGATTTGAACTGTTCAATTGCCTTGAGATATAAGTTGTTAACTGAAAAGACGGAAACTAGAATTATAATTTTGAAAGAAGTTGTCCCTTCCTGTTGTTATTTGTTATTTAATTATGACATCCATGCTTAGCGTCACATTATTTATATTAATTTGACCTCTAGTAAGTGTCAAAGTCGACCTCTCTTCACTACCTTTTCGAGGTTAGGCGGGATACTTACTGGGTACACGTGGTTTTTGTACTCATACTACACTTGCTGTGCATTTTGCTGCACAGGCAAACGTATATCTCGTGGCCTAGCTTGGAGCAATGGCATGGTTGATATGGAGACTTAGATGAGCTGCACCTCTCGAGACTACCCGCATCCAGTAGAGTCTCCTTCAGAGTATTGTGTTGTATTTTCCCCTAGTGTCCTATTCGTATTCTAGACGGTTATTGTATTTCATTTGTTTCCTAGAAATTTTCGTATGCACTTGTGACACCGGGTTCTGGGACGACTATGGGATTTATTCATTATTTAAATTTGTTAAGGATATTATTGTTTACTCAGTGGAAGTTCGTTAATTATTATTTAATGAAATAAAAAGGAATGATTTCAAGAGTATTAAAATACAGATTTAATTAACTTCTTGGTGTTGGCTTGCCTGATAGTGGTGTCCGACGCCATCACGACCTTTATTGGATTTGGGTCGTGACAACATGGTATCAAGGCGCCATCACGACCTTTATTGGATTTGGGTCGTGATATAATCCCAATTACCCCAAATTCTCCAGATTCTCCAGTAATATTTATAGATTTCATTCCTATTGCCTCAATTTAACTGGATCTAGAGCTTGCATGTTCCATTAGACCTCCAGATTCTACTTTATCATTTCTAATGACCTTATCATGTGGATTTTTCTTACCTTCCTTTGTAGCTAACAATGCGGGTCACTGTTCCATTGTAGTTTTCCCTGCTTCTTTGGTCATATTGCTCTCTATTCCTGGCAATGGCAGACTTTGAGTGTTGCTCCTCGATTTGTGTAGTCTGATTATTTTCATGCTTTCATGACCCGCTGCTATTTGCTTTGATTGACTTACTTGCATCTTCTAATTGTCATTTACTTGACTTGTCTTGCCGTGTAGTATTGCATATGTGAATTTTCAAGTGGGTAAAAGTTTTTCTTTCTGATTCAGTTTTATATTCATCAATCGTAGAGGTTCATGTGATTTGAATTATGGATTTAATTTTACTTAGTGAATATTTGTACTGATATGGTGGGATCGGGTTGCACGCCGCAACATGTGAAACAAGGGTGGATCAATACGAAGAAATATGGGTGAATTTGTATTGATACGGTGGGATCGGGTTGCATGCCGCAACAAGTGAAATAAGGGTGGGTTGATACAGTGAAATAAAGGTGAATCTTGATAGTGATTTTGTTATATGGTGGGATCGGGTTGCACGTCGCAACATATATTATTTATGATTGTTGATACTTTTATGGTGGAGTAAGTAAGGATTGTGTTGTACGGTGGGATCAGGTTGCGCGCCGCAACAACCTATGTGTTTATATTTCCTTGAGCTATATTGGTTTACGATATTTTCATTTGAAACTTTAAGGATTGAAAATTCTGATCGTCACTGGTTTATTTCTTGAGGCTGTAGCTATTATCTTCAGTTAACTATTTTATTTTGCTCCGTATTTCCTCCTCCTATCTTTATTATATACTACGTATAGGTTCTAGTGTGAGTGACCTGCATTAGCCTTGTCACTTCTTCGTCGAGGTTAGGCTCGGCATATACAGAGTACGTGGGGTCGATTGTACTCATACTACACTCTGCACTGCTTGTGCAGATTTTGGAGTCGGTCCCTGCGGCGCATATTAGCGTGCTCAGATTCGCCAGCTTTGTGGAGACTTGAGGTACAACTGCTCAGTGTTCGCAGCTCCTAGAGTCCTCTTTCCTTTTAATTAGCTGTGTATTTTCCTTCAGACAACTTTATGTTTTATTCAGACCATTATTTTCTAGTAGCTCGTGCACTTGTGACACTGGGTCCTGGGTTGTATATGATAGTTTAGTTGTTATAGTTTCCGCACTTTACTTTTGATTATTATAGTTATTTCATTTCTTTCTTATTATTTAATTTAAACTATTGAAAAATGAATAAACTATTCTAACGTTGGCTTGCCTAGCAAGTGAAATATTAGGCGCCATCACGGTCCCGATGATGGGAATTTTGGGTTGTGACAAGTTGGTATCATAGAATTAGGTTACATAGGTAGCACGAGTCAATAGCAAGATTATTAGAGTCTAGAGGATCGGTGCAGAGACATCTCTACGTATCTTCTAGAGGCTATGGAGTTTAGGAACAATTTCACTTTTATTCTTCTTTGTCTTGTGATTTCATTCTATGATTGATGATTGAATTCTTCAATTATTTTCCTCTCGCAAATGGCGATAACACGTACCGCATCCTCAACTGGGCAGCAGCCAGAGCCCCTAGTGGCAGATCCTACGAGGGGTAGAGGTCGAGGCCGAGGTCGCACCAGAGGCCGAGGTAGAGAAAGTTCAACCTAGAGCTCAAGCAGCAGCACCAACAGTGAAGCCTCAAGTAGATTTTGATGAGGAGGTTCTCGCTCAGAATGTACCTGTTGGACCAACTCAGGTCCCGGAGGTGTTCATCAGGACACATGTAGGGAACCACTGATGCATCCTTGCTTTCCACCGCAGTAATCATGGATAGCTTTTTACAGTGGACTGGTAATTTGAGTGATTTATAGACATTAAACACCTCCACTTGATCACCAACACGCATTGTCATCTTTCTTTCACACACATCGATGATAGCTCTTCCCGTAGCTAAGAAGGGACGCCCCAAAATAAATGGGACTTCCTGATCAGGTTCATAATCAAGGATAATGAAATCAGCTGGGAATATGAAAGAGCCCACTTGTACCAGTACATATTCGATCACTCCCTCAGGATGAGCAAGGGAGCGGTCAGCCAACTGTAAAATCACTGTTGTTGGGCGTGGCTCACCCAACCCCAATTGCCTGAACACCGATAGTGGCATCATATTAATGCTTGCCCCAATATCACACAAGGCTCGCCCGACTACATGCTTACCAATTGAGATTTGGATAGTAAAACTACCCGGATCCTTTAACTTCTAAGGTAGCTTGCTTTGAATTATGGAGATACACTCCTCAGTGAGTGCCACGGTCTCATACTCAGTCAGCCTTCTTTTATGGGCCACAATGTCCTTGATGTATTTGGTATATTTGGGCACCTCCTGCAGAAAATCTACCAGTGGAATGTTGATTTGTACCTGCTTCAAGAGGTCAAGGAACCTTTTGTATGCGGCATTATCTTTCACCTTTTGCAACCTTTGAGGGAACGGAGGGGGTGGCCTTGCAACCACTGGTTGGGGTTGCTCAGCCACCGCCTCATCAGCTGGCTTTTCCGACTCTTTTGGATTGGCAGATGTTGGCTCAATAATAGCTGGTTCCTCATTACAAGTTACATGCTTTCTCTTCTCGGATTGCACTTCTTCCAATTGCCTCCCATTCCTCAATGATACAGCATTGACAGAAGCCTTAGGATTGGCTTCAGTGTCACTTGGGAGGGCCCCTGTTAGTCGGGTATTTTGGGAACTAGCAAGTTGACCCACTTGATATTCCAAATTTCTCATTGCTACCATCTGGGCTTGGTTATCTGCCATCATCTTCTAATTGAAAGCAAGTTGGACGTTCATCATTCTTTTCCTAATTTCCTCTAGGCTACCTGATTGCTCAGCCTGAGGTGGCTTGTAATGCTGCTGAGGTGCATGAGGTGCTGGAGGCCTGTAATTACTCTAAGTATCTTGATTTCCTCCCCAAGAGAAGTTTGGGTGGTTCCTCCAGCTGGGATTATAATTGTTCCCATATTGATTGTCTTGCCCTCTATTTTGAATTCCCACATAGCAGACAGACTCTAGATTGGCTGGGCATGAGTCACTCGGGTGACCCTCTCCACAAACATCACAAAAGACTTGGACATGTTGTACTGGATGGACCTGTTGGAATGGTTGAGATTGTTGCTTATTAATGATCAGGGTCATCTGATTGACTTGGTTAGTCAATGTCGAAATCTGAGTTGACAATGCTGAGACAACGTTTAATTCAAGAACCCCTGGTGACTTTTGAACCACATTCCTTCCCATCTCACCTTGCCAGTCTGGATTGGTCTTAGAGAATTTATTCAATAAAGCAAATATTTCATTATAATTCTTCTCCAATACCTGACCTCCAGCTGCTGCATCTACCATAATTTTTGTTTGGGGATGGAGTCCCTCGATGAACGTGTGGACCAACACCTCGTTTGTCTGACTGTGATGAGGACAATCTCTGAGTAGCCCCTTAAATCTCTCCCATGATGAATACAAAGACTCGCCTGCTTTATGCTTAAAGGAGACTATCTCACTCCTAATCTTAGCAGTCTTGCCTGAAGGGAAGAACCTCGCCATAAATTTCCTCGCCAAATCATTCCAGGATGTAATGGAATTGGCCGGTTCTACTCTTAGCCATCGCTTCGCTTCACCCAATAGAGAGAATGGGAAAAGCGTATCACTAATCTCCAGGAAGTTCAAAATGTGCTGCTGAGGATCCTCATGTGGAAGACCCATAAATTGCCCATTTGCATGAAGTAACTGGATCATGCTCTGCTTTAGCTCAAAGTGCCCAGTGATTCTGGGCTTCACGATACTGGAGGTAACATTAGAAATACTGGGCATTGCTACCTCCTGAACCGCCATATGTTGTTCCTCTTCCATATTCAAAGGAAATTAAACGAAGTTCTGAATATTGTTCGTATCCCTTTCTTCCCTTAACCTCCTGTGAAATGTCCTCTCAGGTTCGGGGTCAAAGCCGTCAAGTCTGTCCTGGCTTCTGACCCTTCGCATTCAATTAGAGTTCCTGAGATTAGAACAACGATCAAGTAACGTTAGACTAGATGTAATAAACAATTAAAGTAAAAACTGGAAAGTAGTCTATTTTCAAGTCCCCGACAACGGTGCCAAAAACTTGTTTCTCCCAAATGCACACGCAAGTATACATGGTCGTACAAGTAATATAATGATAAATCGGATTGTCGAACCCATAGAGACTTGTATAAACTACTCACTACTTCACTATAACTGTTATTCAACCAAGCCAAAATAAGATCCAATAGTGTAATTATGATAAACCACAATTCTAGGAATTAACTAATTATCAAGTAACGAAAATGTTGATATGTATTCAGTAGAGACAAATATTCCAGGGTTGTGATTGTTTCACCATTCGTATTGTATTCTAATTAATTCCCCCTTTCATATAATTCACTCATGGTTGCTAATTAATCGATAGCTGTTCTCATAGCCTTCTCCCAAATAACTACTCGCCTATTCTCAATAGATTAACGCCTATATTCCTATGAAATTAATCTATCAGAATGCATTAAGATTACGATATCTAATTAAGCACGGTGACTAGGTATATTCCTATCCTTAGACATAAATCCGCTCCCCTTGAGGGTTAAGATCGCGCTCTCTTCAACTCTTCTTTAATCTATACACGGATTTCTCAAGCATAGCATAGATAGTATATAGAACCTAACTGATGGCCAAACAATTAAGCAATTAAACACAGAATTGAAGAAACAACCATATATTGAGCAAATTGTAATCAAGGTCAAATTAATGTCGAAACACAATATTCATGGCTAATCGCAACCCAAGAACAATGGGTGTTTAGCCATTCATGCTCAAATATGAAAAAAACCCAATAGAAATCATACTACTCAAAGCAAGAGATGAAAAAATAAGATTTGAAGGTCTAATTGTTCCAATTTCTTCCCACAATGAAGTGTTCTCTCAATTTGCTGCTCAAACACTGATCTCCTCCTCTCTTGGGAGGAATTCTAACACTTATATAGGGTTTGGGGCAATAAAATCCCGTGTTTGCACTTTTAGTCCCTGAAGTTCCAGCGATTCATCGCGGTCGCGGCAGGACCGCGGCAAGACCGCGGTCGGCTAATTTTCTGGGCTTGAGTTCCTTCCACCGCGGTCGCGGTGGCCTGCCTTCAGTTCTCTTCTCGCTTAATGTTCAGTGCAAGTCATGGGTATCATGTGATTGGCCTCAAATTTCCATAGTTGACTCCAAATTTCTCCAAAGTCCTCTCCTCGTGAGATATAACCTGCAAAGCACAAAAGACACTAATCAGAGCATTTTGTCATCAATATTTACATTAAAAACAACATAAAGTGTGGTTCATTAGGGGTATAATTATAGTTAAATTCACCTATCATCATGCGCCGATATTGTTTATGAAGAAGAAAGGCGGATCGATGAGGATGTGCATAGATTGCCGGCAGTTGAACAAAGTCATTATCAAGAACAAGTATCCATTGACGAGGTTTGATGACTTATTCGATCAACTTCAGGCGCCAAGGAGTTTTCGAAGATTGATTTGAGGTCTGGCTACCATCAATTGAGGATTAGGGCATCCAATGTCCCTAAGACAGCTTTTCGGACTCGGTATATGCATTATGAGTTTCTAGTGATGTCATTAGGGCTGACAAATGCCCCAGCAGCATTTATGAATTTGTTTAAGTGTTCAAACCCTATTTGGACTCATTTGTGATTGTGTTTATTGATGATATCTTGATCTACTCCCGCAGTCGAGAGGACCACGACCAACATCTTCGTATTGTACTTCAGACTTTGAGGTATAGCCAGTTGTATACCAAATTTTCTAAGTGTGAGTTTTGGTTAGACTCAGTCGCTTTCTTGGGGCATGTTGTATCGGCAGAGGGCATAAATGTGGATCCTAAGAAGATTGAGATAGTTCAGAAATGTCCTAAACCCACTTCAACTATGAAGATCCAGAGTTTCTTGGGTTTTGCGGGATATTACTGTTGGTTGTGGAGGGGTTTTCTGTCACGATCCCAAATCCTAACATGTCGTGATGGCGCCTATCGTGGAACTAGGCTAGCCAACCATCACACAACTACCCATTCGTTTGATCATAATGGTTCTCAATTCACTAATAACAGCAACATAGCAGTAAATAAATTTATTTAAGTCTTAACGCCCCAATAATAGTCTAAACAAACTCTAAACAAACCTCCCAAGACTGGAGTCAACATGGTCACGAGCATCTACGAAATAAAAAACTAACTCTACCAATGTCTTAAATAAAGTCTAGGAATGAAATGCTAAAAATAAATAAAGAAGGGAAATGTAGAAGTTGTGGACGCTGGACAGCTACCTCGAAATCCCGTAAGCTGCTGATAACGAACTTGGACGACTTCTGCTCCGAATCAATACCTGGATCTGCTCACAGAGGTGCAGGGAGTAATGACCAGTATGCAAATTCAGTAGTAATGAAAATAAATCATAGTCTGAGAAAATACGAAACACACAACACAGATACACCAATTAACAAAAACAGTAAATCACCAAGTCACCATAAGTATTCATCAAATACATAAGTTCGAAAACGGTTTTCCAGAAATCCTTTGAAACAAGTATAATATCAATATATCTCAGTAAAACTCTCAGTAAAATCAGTTTGAAAAACGAAGTGAATCGTAGTAAAAAATTCAGTAAAATTTATCATAAATTTGCCCCTCGGGCCAAAATAATTTCTCATAACAATCAAAGTATCAGCCCATCAGGCAACCTCACAGTCACTATATATTAGCCCATCAGGAAACCTAACAATCACTCAATATTAGACCATCAGGCAACCTCACAGTCACTCAATATTAGCCCATCAGGCAACCTCACAATCACTCAGTATCAGCCCCGCGGGCAACATCACTAATTAGGTACTTGCGCTCACTGGGGGTGTGTATAGACTCCGGAGGGGCTCCTACAGCCCAAGCGCTATAACAAGACACATCATGGCATAAATCACACACAATATAGGCCCGCAGCCTCACTCATATCATATCATCCTCACAATATTGGCGTGCAGCCTCACTCAGTCAGATGCTCTCAACATGCCCTTCAGGCCATAAATATACCGGGTTCTTGACCAAAAATAGTGTTTCATTTTCAATAAATAGTATCAAAATACTCTGAGTGTCAAAACAATTTATCAAGAAAAGACTGAGTGAAAATCATAACATATTAGTGAGGAAAATAGTTAAAAAAGCCCCCAAGGGGTAAACAATTCGGCACTAGGCCCCAAACATGGCTTACAACCCAAATTATATCAAATATATATCAATACTATTAAGCATAGGCTTTAAAATCAATTTCGCAACTCAATAGTTGCCTAAATAGGGAATGTATTCCCAAAGTTCCAACCTTTGCATTCCAAAACGCGTGAAAGGGTGCAGAGTCCGGGGTTTCATACCCTCAGGACAGGAGTTAAAGACATTACTTACCTCAAACTAGCCCGAAAACTATTCCGAAATACGCTTGCCTCCCGTATCAACCTCCGAGCGCTCCAAATCTATAAAGATCAGACCATTATCGTCAAATTATGCTTAAGGAATGAATTCCAATTGAAAAAAAATACCAATTTAGTTGAAAACTCGAAATTTGCTAAAAACCCGACCCCTGGGCCCGCGTTTTGGAACTCAGAAATCTTTATATCAAAATGTTCTTTGTCATCTCAAGAGTTCGTACATATAAAGAACGCTAAAATCGGAGTCCGTTGACCCCTCAAACCGACCCCTAAAGGTCTCATAATTTCAAGCCCTAACTCCATCCTTTTCTATTGATTTTCATGGATTAAACACTGATATTATGTTCCTTAATCACCTATAATCAAGTTTCAAGGTCCAAAATACTTACTCCTATGATGAACACTGATATTCCCTCTTCAAAATCGCCTAAAAAGTTTCTTCCCGTTCAAAAATGGTGTTAAAATAGGTTAAGGTCGCGGAAGGGTTTAACTATATTCTATCTAGGGATTTCCGCACCTGCGACCCATTACTCGCACCTGTGGGACCGCACCTGCGGTCCCCTAACCGCACCAGCGACCTTCCCGCACCTTCGGAGCCCTGTCCGCTCCTGCGGGCCCGCACCTGCGGTCAAACTTCCGCAGGTGCGGTTACACCAGCACCAACAGCTGTTTTGCTACAATTTCCAAGTCCAACCCTTCGTTAAACACCCAAAATCAATCCCGAGCCCATCGGGACCCCAACCAAATATACCAACACATCACATATGATCATTCAAACTTAGTTGCACCCTCGGAACACCAAAACTAACATCAAAATACCAAAATCACATCGGATTCAAACCTAAGAACTTTCCAATTTCTAAAATCGACCAACGATGCCGAAACTATCCAAAACAACTCCGATTGACCTGAAATTTTGCAGACATATCCAAGATGACATTACAAACTTGTTTCAACTATCGGAATTCCATTCCGACCCCGATAGCTTATTTTCCACTGCCGACCCAAAATCACCAAAAACTAACTTTCGCCAATTCAAGCCTAATTCTACACCGGACATCACAAAAATATTCTGAACACTCTCCTAAGTTCCAAATCACCTAATGAAGATATCCGAGCCTTAAAATACGCATTCTGAGATCGTTTACCAATAAGTCAACTCTCAGTTGACTTTTCCAACTTTAAGGCTATTTTTAAAGACTAAGTGACTAAACTCTCACTACCACCATTCCGATTTCGATCCTACCAACTCTAACAAATCAATAACAGTTTACCAACCTATAACAAGACAATCACCAGTAATTATAATGCAGGTTCTACGTAACGACAGACCAAGTCGTTATATTCTCCCCCTCCTAAACAAACGTTTGTCCTTGAACGGGTCTAGAAACATACCTGGGGTCTCAAACAAGTGAGGATACTTTCTCTGCATCTCCCGCTCGGTCTCCCAAGTAGCTTCCTCCACTGGCTAACCTCTCCAGTGTACTTTCACTGAAGCTATATCATTGGACCTCAACTTTCTGACCTCGCGATCCAAAACTGCTACTGGCTCAACCTCGTATGACATATCACCTTCGAGCTGAACTGTGCTCAAGTCTAATACGTGAGACGGGTCACCAACATATTTCCTGAGCATCGACACATTAAATACCGGATGAACACTCGATAAGCTGGGTGGCAAGGCAAGTCTGTAAGCCACCTCTCCAACCTTTTGAAGTACCTCAAAAGGACCAATAAACCGAGGACTCACCTTTCCTCTATTTTCGAACCTCATAACACCCTTCATGGGTGATACCTTCAGTAGTACCTTATCACCTTCCATAAATGACACATCCCGGACCTTCCAGTTCGCGTAACTCTTCTGCCTAGACTGCGCCGTGCGAAGTCGCTCCTGAATCAACTTCACCTTCTCCATCTCATCCTGAATCAAATATGTGCCCAATAACTTAGCCTCACCAGGCTCGAACCAACCAACCGGAGATCTACACCTCCAGCCATATAAAGCCTCATACGGGGCCATCTGAATATTGAACTAGTAGCTGTTATTGTATGCAAACTCCGCTAGTGGCAGAAACTTATCCCATGAACCACCAAATTCAATCACACAAGCCCGTAACATATCCTCCAAAATATGAATAGCTCGTTCTGACTACCCGTCGGTCTGAGGGTGAAATGCAGTGCTCAACTTTACATCAGTACCCATACCTCTCTGTACGGCCCTCCATACCTGAGATGTGAATTGTGTACCTCTGTCAGAAATGATAGAAACTGGAACTCCATGCAACCGGGAAATCTCCTTAATGTAAATACCAGCTAACCGCTCTGAAGTATAAGTAGTGCTGACAGGAATGAAGTGCGCGGACTTGGTCAATCTATCCGTACTTGGTCAATCTATCCACAATGACCCAAATAGCATCAAAACCCTTCGAAGTCTGTGGAAGCCCAACTACAAAGTCCATAGTGATCCGCTCCCACTTCCACTCCGGAATATCTAACCTCTGAAGCAACCCACCTGGTCTCTAGTGCTCATACTTGACCTTCTGGCAGTTGAGACACCGTGCTACATACTCAACAATATCTCTCTTCATCCGCCTCCACCAATACTGTTGTCTCAGGTCTTGATACATCTTCGCGGCACCCAGATGAATAGAATACCGCGAGCTGTGAGCCTATGCTAATATCAACTCTAGAATACCATCCACATTGGGAACGCAAATACGGCCCTACATCCTCATAACTCCATCATCACCAATAGTCACATCTCTGGCACCACCCCGACGAACTCTATCCTGAAGAACTAACAAGTGCCGGTCATCACACTGGCGAGCTTTAATATGATCATAGAGAGAAGATCGGGAAGCCATGCTAGCTAATACCCGCGGAGGGTCTGACAAATCCAATCTCACCAACTGACCCGCTAAAGCTTGAACATCAAGTGCTAAAGGTCGCTCTGCTGCTGAAAGGTATGCTAGACTCCCCAAACTCTCAGCTCTGCGACTCAAGGCATCGGCCACTACATTGGCTTTTCCCGAGTGATACAAAATTGTAAGATCATAATACTTGAGAAGCTCTAACCATCTCCTCTGCCGCAAATTCAAATCCTTCTGCCTCAGCACATACTGCAAGCTATGATGATCAGTGAAAATCTCACACTATACCCCATACAAGTAATGTCGCCAAATCTTTAAGGCATCGACAATGGCAGCTAACTCAAGATCGTGCACTGGGTAATTCTTCTCGTGCACCTTTAACTGTCTAGACGCGTAGGCAATCACCCTACCGTCCTGCATCAAGACTGCTCCCAAGCCAGCTCTAGAAGCATCACAATAGATTGTGTAAGAACCCGAACCAGTGGGCAAAACTAGTACCGGAGCTGTGGTCAATGCTGACTTGAGCTGCTGAAAGCTCTCCTCACATTCGTCGGACCATCTTAATGGAGCACCCTTCTGGGCCAATATAGTCAATGGTGAAGCAATAGAAGAGAATCCCTCCACAAAGCGACGGTAATATCCCGCCAAACCAAGGAAACTCCTAATCTCAATAGTTGAGGACGGTCTGGGCCAACTCTGCACCGCCTCAATCATCTTCGGATCAACCTGAATACCCTCACTAGACGCCACGTGCCCCAAGAAAGCTACTGAACTAAGACAAAACTCACACTTGGAGAATTTTGCGCAAAGCTTCTCCTCCCTCGATCTCCGTAACACAATCCTCAAGTGTTGAGCATGATCTTCCTTGCTACGAGAATAAACCAGGATGTCATTGATGAACACAATGATGAAAGAATCAAGGTAAGGCTGAAACACACTGTTCATCAATTGCATGAACGTTGCTGGGGCATTGGTCAACCCATATGACATAACTAGGAATTCATAATGACCATATCTGGTCCTGAAAGTAGTCTTCGGAATGTCAGAATCCCGAATCTTCAGCTGATGATACCCAGACCTCAAGTCGATATTGGAGAACACCTAAGCTCTCTGAAGCTGATCAAATAATTCATCAATACGAGGCAAAGGATAACGATTCTTCACCGTAACCTTATTCGGTTGTCTATAATCAATACACACATGCATGGAGCCATCTTTCTTTTTCACAAACAACACCGGTGCACCCCAAGGTGACACACTAGGCCGAATAAACCCCTTATCTAAGAGTTCCTGAAGCTACTCTTTCAGTTCTTTCAACTCCGCTGGTGCCATACGGTAAGGTGGAATAGAGATAGGCTGAGTGTCTGGCACCAAGTCGATACCAAATTCAATATCCCTGTCAGATGGCATGCTGGCAGGTCTGCAGGGAATACATCCGGAAAATCATGGACTATAGGAACAAAATCAACAGATAGAGTCTCACTACTAACATCCCTCAAAAAAGCAAGATAAGATTCACACCCTTTCCCAACCATACGCTGAGCCTTTAAATAAGAAATCACTCTGCTAGGCACATGCTCTATAGACCCTCTCAACTCAACTCTCGGAACTCCGGACATAGCTAAGATCACGGTCTTAGCGTGACAATCAAGAATCGCATGACATGGGGATAACCAATCCATGCCCAAAATCACATCAAAATCAACCATACTGAGTAACATCAAGTCCACTCGGGTCTCCAGACCCCCAATAGATATAAGACATGACCGAAACATGCGGTCCACAACAATAGTATCACCCACCGGAATCGATACATGAACAGACATAACTAAAGACTCACGGGGCATATTCAGAAAATGAGCAAAATAGGATGAGACAGAAGAGTACGTGGAACCAGGGTCAAATAAAGCCAAAGCATCACTGTGACAAACTGAAATAGTACCTGTAATCACCGCATCTGAGGCCATAGCATCAGGCCTATCCGGAAGTGCATAAATACGTGGCTGGCCTCCACCTGCTCGACCTCCTCCTCTAGGGCAGCCTCAGCTGCCTGACCACCACCCCTGGCTTCTTGGGTAGGTGGTGATGTGACTGGGGCTGACGACGGGGACACTGCCTCCACTCATGTCCGAACTCTCCACACTCATAACAACTACCTAGAGCTGGAGATGAAAACTGACAAACACCCCTGCCACCATGATAACCACCGGACGGACCATGCATAGAAGAACCCTGATAAAATGATGATCGGGCGGAGCTTTGAGCGGGAAAGGCACTAAAAGATGAACGTCCCTGATGAGAATTGCGAGGACCCTGCCTCGAAGATACAACACTGTAAGCTGGGCGAACTGGCTGTGGAGGTCTAAATGGACGACCTATGTTGTGCTGAAACTTCCCTCTAGAAGGGGAACCACTGAAGCTACCTGCTCCCCGAGGTCTCTTAGTCTCTCTCTCCTCACGCTCCTACCTGCAAACCGACTCAATGTCTCGAGCAATGTCAACAACCTGCTCAAATGTAGCTCCAGACACTCTTTCTCTGGTCATCAAAATGCGAAGCTGATAAGTGAGACCATCTACAAACCTCCTAATCCTCCCCCTATCAGTAGTGACAAAATCAGAAGCATGTCTAGCCAACTCGGAAAACCTTATCTCGTACTGAGTATCTGACAACTCTCCTTGGCGCAGCTGCTCAAACTGTCTGCGCTGCTCCTCTCTGTGGGACTGAGGAACATACTTCTCCAAAAGGATCGTGAAGAACTGCTGCCATGTGAGTGGTGCTGAACCAACCAACCTACTCCTCTCAAATGCCTCCCACCAAGTGAAAGCAGCACCCGCGAACTGAAATGTAGCAAACGAGACCCCACTGGTCTCCAAAATACCCGCAGTACGTAATATCCTCTGGCATTTATCTAGAAAATCTTAGGCATCCTCGCCCTCTATGCCGCTGAAAGTCGTAGGCTTAAGTCTGCTGAACCTCTCCAGCCTACGCTGCTCATCCTCGGGCATAGCTGGAACCACATAGTCATGATCTGGGGTAACCGGCTGAGCTGGGGATGCTCCCGGTGGGAGAATACCCCATACAGCCTGCTCAGGTGTTCGGGCAGCTGGAGTCTGCCAAATTTGGTGAGAAATGGAATTAATTTGACGTGATTCAGACGTCTAGTTGTTAAAATAGAAGTTCTAAAGTTTTCTTGAAAATTTCATTTGATTTGGTATCCAATTCATAGTTCTAGACGTTATTTTGGTGTTTTGATTGCGCGAACGCGTTCATATGAGGGTTTTGGACTTGTTTGCATATTTGGTTTGGAGCCCCGAGGGCTCAGGCGAGTTTCGGATAGGCTACAAGTGGTTTGTACTTAGAAAATCTGGTTTTCTTAGCTTCAGTTGTCATCTCGTGTTTCCTTCTTCGCGATCGCGAAGGATTTCACGCGATTGCGAAGAATGATCTAGGCTTGGGAGTGATAACCCTATGCGAACGCGAGGAATAAGACGTGAAGGCGTAGCAGTGGACAGACTGCCCTTCGCGAACGCGTCCACACCAATGTGAACGCGTAATTTAGTGAGGTGGGGGTTGAGAATTTGAGGTGACTCTATGTGAACGTGAGTCCAGTCTCGCGAACACGGAGGTTAGGCGGGCTAAACCTTCGCGAATGCGTGGAGTAGGCCATGCTCTTCGCGAACGCGACAAGTTTCACGCGAACGCGATGAACACCTGACAGCAGTGATTAAAACAGTCCCAAAAACGGGATTTTGTTCATTCTTTCAAATTTTCAAAACTAGAAACCCTAGAGGCGATTTCCCAAGAGCTCGTCTTCCCCAATTTGTTGGTAATTGATTCTAAAATACTTTCTTTCAATTACTCATTACATTTCATAATATTTCCACATAAAATATAGGATTTTCATGGTAGAAATTGCGGGTTTGAGTAAAATTTGGGATTTTTGTAAAATTGGAATTTAGACCTCAAATTGGGGTCAGATTTCGAAACAAATTGCATAACCGGGCTCGGAGGTGAATGGGTAATCGGGTTTTTGTCCGAATTTTGGGTTTGGACCAAACGGACCCGGGGTCGATTTATTACTTTTTGGTAAAACGTATGGGAATTCTAAATTTATGCATTGTAATTGATTCCTTTAGAAATATTTGATATTATTGAGTCAATTGTGGTTAGAAACGAGTGGTTTGGAGGCGGCTTGGAGAAAGGCCTAGTAGAGCTCTGACTTGATAGCGGAATGAGGTAAGTGTTGAGTATAACCTTGATTTGAGGGAATTAGGAACCCTCAGACTATGTGCTATGTGAATTTCATGTGTTGCGGCGTATATGCGAGTGCTTATATGCCGCCGAATCGCTTGTTTCCCTGAATTTCCGCTTTTCCTTAATTTTCTCCTTCCCTGCCTTAACTGTTATGTACTCTAAATGCCTTCCATACTTTATTTTCTACTTGCTAATCATTGTTTATATTGTTAAAAGTGTTAGACCTTTTCATGCTTTCATGACATGTTGCTATTTGGTTTAATTGACTTACTTGCACCTTCTAATTGTCATTTACTGGGCCTGTCTTGTCGTTCCCAAACGGGTACAAGGTTTCCTTTCTGATTCAAATTTATATTCATCAATCGCAGAGGTTCTTGTGATTTGAATTATGTATTTAATTGTACTCAGTAAATATTTGTACTGATATGATGGGCTCGGGTTGCACGCTGCAACAAGTGAAACAAAGGTGGATCGATACGGAGGAATAAGGGTGAATTTGTATTGATACGGTGGGATCAAGTTGCATGCCGTAACAGGTTAAATAAGGGTCGGTTGATACGGTGAAATAAAGGTGAATCGTGATACCGATTTTTTTATATAGTGGGATCGGGTTGCGGCCCACAACATATATTTGCTTATAATTGTTGATACTATTATGGTAGAATAAGGAAGGATTGTGTTGTACGGTGGGATCGGGTTGCGCGCCGCAACAACTTATGTGTTTTTATTTCCTTGAGCTGTGTTGGTTTACGATATTTTCATTAAAACACTAAGGATTGGAAATTCTGATCGTCACTGGTTAATTTCTTGAGGCTGTAGTTATTATCTTCAGTTAGCCGTTTCATTTGGTTCCGTATTAACTCCTCCTTTCTCTATTATATACTGCGTACAAGTTATAGTGTGAGTACCTTAGCCTCGTTACTACTTCGTCGAGGTTAGGCTCGGCACTTCCAGAGTACATGGGGTTAGTTGTACTCATACTACACTCTGCACTTCTTGTGCAGATTTTGAAGTCGGTCCCAGCGGCGAATATTAGCGTGCTCAGATTGGCCAGCTTTGTGGAGACTTGAGGTGCAGCCGTTCAGCGTCCGCAGCTCGTGCACTTGTGACATCGGGTCCAGGGTTGTATCAGATATTTTAGTCGTTATAGTTTCTGCACTTTACTTTGGATTATTAGAGTTATTTCAGTTCTTTCTCATTATTTAATTTAACTGTTGAAAAATGGATAAATTGTTCTAACGTTGGCTTTTGTAGCAAGTGAAATATTAGGCGCTATCATAGTCCCGAAGGTGGGGATTCCTGGTCGTGACACTTGCGCAAAATAATTTAATTTATATTGGCTAAAATTTTAACACTCTTTTAAGTTCCATTAAATGAATATTGTGTTCTTAAGTATGTTTGCTTATAGTTTTACCTAGTTTATTAATCAATTTATAATATTTAATAATAATTAAATGAGAATTTATATCACGAGCCCTAATATTTGAAATTGAGCCGTTGATGTTACTTTATTTAATAATTTAAATTTAATAAAAATAATACTATTTAAACAATATAGAACCTATTTTTAATTGAAATTTTGATCATTTTGAATTAGTTATCATGCAACATTCAACCTTGTTTTTAATGCCAATATCGTTAAAGGTATTTCAGTCATTTTTATTTAAAATTTATTAAAGCATTTATTGACCAAAAATATCAACTGCGTATTTTCTGTTTTACCATTTTATCTAAATATTATTAAGGTTTTCAACCACTTCAAAAGTGTTTTCCGACACTTGATGCTTTAAAATTACTTAAATTAAGGGGTGAACAACACGATTACTTACAAAAATAAAATTATTTACCTTTTTTATCAATTTACTTTTCTACCCATCAATCTAATTACATGTCCTATCCATTGTAAATTTTGTGGGTAATTTCCTCTTTTTTTCTCCTTTTCTTTTTTATTTTTCTCCTTGTTACCCCTTCTTTTGTTTCTTTTCTACTTTTCTTTTTTCTCGTTTTCATCTTATTTTTTTCCTTTTCTCCTTTTCGGTTCATTTATTTTTTTCCCAATTTATATTATTACAATTTTACCATATATTTATCTCACACTCAATTTTGGGTCCTTCTTTTCCTTTTGTTTATTATTTTTATTTCTTGTTCCTTTTCTAATTTCATTTACTCATTTTTCTTTTATTTTCTTTTTTCTCATAGTCTAATTTCATTTAAATTTTGCTTTCATTATTCTTCCTTTTTTATACAAAAAGAAAAGGTAATTGATATAGTAAATAAGTGTTTACCTTTAAAAAAAAATATAACTGGTATAAGATATATTTTATCTTTTTTCTTATTTTCTTTTTTAATTCAATTATTAGAATAAATTATTCATTATACTTTTTTCTCTTCTCTCTTTTGCTTTCATTTATTTTAAAAAATTTCATTATTATTGTTTCATATCATATTTTTATTTTCTTTTTTTTCAATTATCTAATTCTACGCATATTTTTGGCTCTTTTATTTTTGTTCTTTTTAGTTATTTGTTTTTTATATATTAATTATTAGAAAATAAATTATTTCTTATCAAAAATAATATATAAGTAGCAGTTGAATTATATTATTGCAGTCTACTATGTTACCTACTGTCACGACCCGAAATCCCACCTTTCAGACCGTGACTGCGTCTAACGTTGAACCCGCTAGACAAGCCAACGTACACGACACTTTCACATTTATAACAACAACATAACAGTAATATAACCAATTAACCTTCCAACCTCTACTGATCATTCTCGAATTCATTAATGTCCAACCTAATAAAAAGAAACATCCCACACTAGTAACTCTCAAAACTTTACTGAACATTCCAAATCATTTCCAGTTGTTTCACAACAGAAAATTTATAATATTATCTTAGAAAGCTCAAAATGAAATGATAAGACATCTACACGAACAATCCCAAAATCGGGGTGTCACAATCTCACGGACTAGCTACTGGAATACTAAATACAAGTCTGGAAATGAAAATACAACACTGTCTTGAAAATAAGGAGAAAGACAATGAAGCGGTAAAGGAAAGAAGCCTCGGGATCCACGAACGCCAGTGTATACCTCGAAGCTCTGACGTGGACTGAAGGTATCTCCCTCAGAACGCTCCACGGGGTCCGGTAGCAGGGTCTGCACAACACAAGGAAGTGCAGTGTAGTATCAGTACAACCGACCCCATGTACTGAGTAAGTGCCAAGCCTAACCTCGGCCGAAGTAGTGACGAGGCTAGACTTGACATTAACGATAACCTGTCCTATTCTACAGCAGGTAACAGGAAATAACACAAGGCAGGAGATAAACCGGCAAGTAGGGGATACGGGAGCAGTAAAGGGGGACAAGTGGAATAAAGCAGTCACATCGACAGATAGAAGTGATCCAGAGAAACAATCCAACATAATCGACAACGAAACAATATAAATGTCGAAAAAGTAAACAATGGCACGGCATCACCCTTCGTAAATTTTACTCTCTTCCTCACAATGCAATGTAATCAATTATCATGGCACGGCATCACCCTTCGTGCTTTTACTCTCTTCCTCACAATGCAATGTACAATGAATCAATGGCACGGCATTTACCTTCGTGCGTATAATCAATAAAATCATGGCACGGCATCACCCTTCGTGCTTTACACTCTTCCTCACTATGCAATGAAATCAAGTGTTATTACACTGCATCACCCTTA
>ML260820.1:644-12775 GCA_005239495.1 Nicotiana undulata | reverse complement strand
CAAGCCCTTGGGCAGTCCCTTCGGACTCAATGGTGGGATCATTCCCTCCTCATGGATTCAAACTCGCGGATTATGGTATAATGATTACTCATTTTGAGAGTAAGGCTTGGAGAGAAAACTAACTCCATAACTTGAGCTCTATCGCACGAATGGAGTATCAAAGAAGGGTGAAATTCCTAAATGTCCATGTAGCCCCCTAATTATAGATGTGGTCGACAACACACCGATAAGAAGGGCTCTACTAGACACGGCTCCGAGACATCCTAGGACACTTTTAAAACCTTAGGCTCTGATACCAAGTTTGTCACGCCCCAAAATCGAGGGACGAGACCGGCGTCTAACCGGGTGAACCCAGTCAAGCGTACCTGGATTGCCTTTCCTGCCCAACGTATTGTCCCGCGTTCATAACATACATTATTTCATGTGAGTTAGCCGAATTTAGATTCAAGGTACATCTTACAACATAATTCCATTTTTTTCCTCTTTTAGCATTTCAACGATTGATATTCAAACATACATAATACATTCATAACTTTCCAACATGATCCACGGTTCCGAGTACGTACTGTTACTACCCAAAAATATATATATACACCCACATCATGTCTACGAAGCCTCTACGAATACTAGGGATTTTACATAACTTGCCGGTAACAAGGTCCCGGCTATACCTCAAAATTTAGTGTCTTGTACAAAAGAAATACAACAAACACTACACTTGAACCCGGGAGGAAGCAGGGCTCACCGAAATTGCTGTGGGGAGAAGGAGAAGGCACTGTCACCTGCGATCTGCGTTACCAGCTACAGAGTCACCTACATCCATGAAAGGGATGTAGCGCCCCCGGCAAAAGGGACGTTAGTACCATCGAATAGTACTAGCATGTATAACTAAAAATCCTCTTTCAAGTAGAGTATCCATAGAGGCAAACACAACACATAGAAACAACAAGTCACAACCAACAATATTCAAATAGCCAATTTGAAACATAATAATTTTTCGGTATACGAAAATAGTATATATATATACACACTTTTGGCTGGGAGATCATTAGCACCGATATTCCACCGCCTTTGTTAGCACGGCGTCCGATCACACCCGATCGGCTAGGCCATCTCCCCACGGACAATGTGGTTTGACATATGATGCGAAAGAAAGTTGTTACAGGAGTAGTACCACCATGTGCGTAACATGGAGTCTGATCTCAACCCGATCAGCTAAGCCGCCTCCCCACATATGATGTGTGGGTCGATCTCATTCATTTTCCAATTCACATGTACCAATTTCATCCCAATCAAGGGGAACCACCACAATCCACAATCCACTCCTACACCGGCACGTGTAGTTTCAGGTATGGGCCTTATGACCCACCCTTCCTCGGTTTTGCTAATGATACTCCCAAAAATATTTTTAGTTAGTTTGCCCACAAAGGTAACACATATGTAGAGATATATCCATCTCAGAATCGTTCACATTGTATAAATATTTATTAGCATTTACAACCCCACACGATAGCAATATTTCCACGGCTATTTGGGCCTTTTTCAAGTTTACTCTATTCATGGCACGTTGGCCGTATTTCGTATTCCATACTTTTCCTTCTTTTAGTTTCAAGGATCACCTCTCATTTCCAACATATAAAGTGTTTTAGAAAATCATATATATAAAGTTACTCAGCAATTGAAACTTTAAGCACAAAAGGTTTCTTCTCAAAGATTAGGGCATATCAACCAGCAATAGAAACACACACCATAATCATAAACAAGCAATGCTTCAATTATTCTTGAATTACTCTTTCCCAGTTTATCTCAACACCTTTATAGATTATCAACAACGAAACATACTCAATCAAGTCATTAAGCACACATAAAAGCACTTAGGAGTATGAAGCATACCGAGTTTTCCTCACCCAAATGGTGTACTACTTTTTCATTAAGAATACGACTCAAATACATACCATTATAATAATAAGACATACTTTAAATCTCTATCTTTTGAAAATAAGCTCATTTAAAATTCTCAAGTTTGTAAGTTCATATGGGATGACCCGGAATATAGAAATTAGGAATTTCGATCCGATTATACTTAAACCTTTGGAAAACATTAGGGATTTTCATCCCGAAGGAGAAAGTTTAGCCAACATACCTGGAGTCAAAATCCTCTTTTTAACTTTTACTCACAAATCACCGAACCGGCTAGTACCGTCAATCTAGTTCACAAATAAACGTATTCAACTTAGAATTGGAAGTCATGCATGCAATTCAGACTCTCTTAAACATTCTGCCAAACACTATGTGACCCCATTAGATTACCAACCCCGTCTTTGTGAAATTTACCCCAAACCACTCCCTCTTACTAAATTAACACCATTATTAAACATGCATGCAAGGTCTTAGTTAATATTTTCAAGAAACAATCCATGCAAATCCTCCCTTTGTTTAAAATCAGAAAATTAGTGGAAAAAGAGTTGGGAACCCTTACCTGCTAGAATAAGGAAGAAGAAGATTACTCGAATTATCAGGCCTGAGGGACTTTAAAAATCAACTTGACGGAAGAACCACTTTCTCTCTCAAGAACTCCTCTTTCCTTCTCTCTATTTTGTTCAGAAAACTTGTAAAAAAATGAAGGGGTGGGGTGTTTTAATGAACTGGGGGTCGGGTTTTAAAATTAGAAAAATTAGGAGCCCGACACCGGAATGCGGTCAGGAATGCGATTGCATTCCTTACATGCGGTCCGCAGAGACGACCGCAGAATGACCCTCCAGGTGGGCCAAAATTAAAACACACTGCGCAGGTATGCGACCATTATGCGGTCCGCATACACGTTATGCGATCGCATAGTGCGTTGCATAACCTCCCTCACAGAAATCAAAGGGCAAGAATGCGACAACTATGCGGTCCGCAGAACCGAAATGCGATCGCATAATGGACCGTATAGTTGTCCTCAAATTGGGCAATGGCCTGCCCATGTATGCGACCATTATGCGGTCTGCATACCCGTTATGCGATCGCATAGTGCGTCGCATAACGCCCAACTTCTTGAAAATTTTATTCTTTCAAATTCTGGGGTACTTTACACAATCAAGGCTCGTTTTAAGAATTTCTACAGTTATAACAACTCGGGGACTTATTCGGCATTATTTTAAACAAGAAATCTTACGGGTCTTTACAATGTAGATGTTATGAAATGAATTCAAGTGATTAGCTTTGAAATCTGAGTAAAGGCCCAAGGAATTAAGCCAGGATCGAGTTAGGGGATCAAATTTGATAGTTAAGAACGAACGAAGAATCGAGTAGGCATATTGCGTACTGTCTAGTAAAATGGACATAACTTTTCGCTCCGAACTCCATTTGGTCTATACAATATATGGTTGGAAAGCTAACTCAAAGAAAGAAAACTTTCAAGTTTTACATTTTTCCAAATTCTAAACTAAATAGGGTTAAAAACGCGGTCTAAAATCCAATGGCGGACCTAGACGCGGACTGAGGCAGTACACTGGGTAATGACCGCGCCCGAGACCGCGCCCGTCCAGACCTGAAAAATTGTCCTTTCTCGCGTAGGAGAAGGTATAATTTTGTGGGCCTGACCCTACTTGATATATATACATGTAAAACGGTATTTTGAGGACTGGAGACCGACTTTTGACATACTTTTGACACAGATTCGACCTAAGGAGGCAGAGACACAATAGGAGCAACGCGGGAAATTCTTCTACGAGTTTTTCCTTTCTCTTCCTATTTTTCATTGTTGATTATGACATTTAGTGTTGTACTTTTACATACTATTATGAATAGCTAATTTGTTATCTAGGGTTTTGATGGACCTTTTGTAGGATAAATTCTTGTTATGTTTTTATATAATTGAGTCGTTGGATTTCTCTACTTGTTCAACTACGTTTAGATTGTGGTTGGTTGAAGAGATCTCAATCGACTGTGCCTATTTAGTGTTTGTTACTCGGGAGAGAGTGCATATTTAGGTAGTTGTAGAACAACATCACTCCTAACGTATATGAGGGATCAATACGGAGGGTTTAAAGGTGGAATTAGGGATAACGAAACCTTGGGTGCGATCTAAATGAGTTGTACTTAATTCCAGCTAGCGTAATTCGGGAGAATATGTATAGTAAATTGTGGTAGTTACTCGGGAGAGAATTACAACATGCAGAGCGCTCATGATCGGTAGAGAATACTTAGGAGAAATTATAGAAGATGTAGCGGGAAGGATTCCGCCAATTGGGGAAATCATAACTCTAGACCTCCTTAATCTTTTCTCCAAATCGTAGTATCTTTAGTGTTAATTTACTATTTTAGTTTGTTAGTTAGTTAGTTAAACACAAGAATTATAATATCTATAAGTTAGGAATTGTTCAAGCTTGTATTCTTGGTGATAGTGAACGACTGTAGCTAAGCCTTAGTTCTCTGTGGGATTCGACTCCGGACTTGTAAACCGGATTATATTTGCAACGACCGTTTTGTCATTTTTATAACGCATAGTTGGGCGTGATCAGAGCATAATAACAGAATTGCGAGATATCCGTAACCGGTCGGAAAACACAGTGAAAAATTCGGAACAGATCCAATCAAGAGCAGTTATTGGTACCAATCATGGGATTTACTTTCGTAATTAGAAGTGTACCTTATTTAGGACTACTATATTATATAAAGAGGAATCTCATCCATTTGTAATCATCATTATTCACTGATAAAATACATATACTCATTACTCTCTTGCTATTTCACTTATTGTTCATCATAATTGTTCTATCATTTACTGTTCTTACTATTCTACCTCGAGATTGTCTCAAATCGAGGTCAAGGTTTTGCTTACATACTGGTTTCATTTATTTTATTGTCCAATTCATCTGTTTAATTCCTTGTTTATCAATTATTATTGGATCAAATCACATATTCTTAAAATCACAATATAAGTTAATAGTTATCTGAATTAGAGGGTAAACAATTAGTTATTAACGAAAGAACACCGCTATCTAGAGAGTCTCATAATCTCAAATCATATCAACTTTCACGTATAGATATATCCTTCTAAATAATATACTCCTATGCATATTATTCAGTAAATTTCACATGATTTTATGCATGATACATATAGATTTGCCTTTTTGTCAAAAACAAAAACACGTTAACATTTACACCAATGTTACTTCTAATCATGACATATAGGCATATTATAGTTTGTGATCATAAGAAACCACGAAGGATAGTAATAACAGATAAATAAATAATAAGTGAAGTTAAGACAGTAAACCTTATTATATCCTTATGTCCTTATTGGGATGCACTATTTTGACGGTGTCTCTTATGATCCTGAAATGGTTTGATTTTTCCATATGAAAGTCCTTGGTTACAGCCTTCCAGAATTTCCAATTTTACTGAAATGGAAGAAAATTGCTCACATCTTTCCCTTCGTGTTCATTTTTTAATCTGAGGAGATGTGCCCCTAGCACATATCCATTTATTCTTACACTTTGTTTCTTAGCATAAAGAGATAAGGGTCAAAAGGATTAATTTATAGCGCTGCAGAGTGTCAAATGAAAAATTTAAGAAAGAAAAGCACAACACACTATAGAAACTTAGTAGTAAAACATTTCGGTAATGTATCATGAAGACATTATATGTTAATGAGTGCATGTTGGTATAATGAGTATGTTTTTGGAAACGATACCCGAACAGCTTGCAAGACCCATTAGGTTCTTCTCTGTGTTTGCTTCCCAACACTAATTCACATAATCTTAGGGAACATGGATAATCAAACACCTATTCTGAAATTCTTAAACTTTAACTATACAGATCTATAGCTATAAGGCATGACTTAATCATGGTGAGGCATTTATAATCATTACTATTAGTCTTTTTAGATATTTCTAGGGAATGAGTAAATAAATTATGATGTGTTGTATATGGTCTTGCAATATGTCAATTATAATATCAGTATTTCCATTAACATACTGAGCAATTCCAGAACTTATTAACCCAGACACAATACTTCAAGAACGATTGATTTTTATTTAAACATGTATAGAATGATCAAATTTACATGTAATTTCTATCCGGCTAATGTTGAGAGTTACATCTATGTATATTTTGCTTTGATTACAGCTCTACTCTAACAAAAAAATAGTTTACTTTTCTTTAGGCGATATAAGCAATTATACGTTGTAACAACAAATTTTCGCGTCGAGAAATATAAATAATCAAGATTAGAAAATTGCGTAACAAATGTTGTATTGATTTCGATATATAAAAGTGTTACAATCTCTATGGCATTCCTCTGATTCTTTAAGAATATATACTATCTTGATGAACTTGATTTTGATTTGATTCAAGGGCTTGTAAAGCTTGGTCTTGAATCTCCTTCTTGAACTTGGATTTGGATTTGATCACGAACAAGTAACTTGATCTCGAACACTTTGGTATTTGATTTGCCTTTGTTCTTGATCTTGACTTGAACTTGAACTTGTAGTTTGAGTGCTTGAGTACTTGAACTTGTAGCTTGTAGAGAAATCTGCGGTGTTTGATCTACGAGCTCTCTGCTTGCTTCTTGTTATCACTTCTGGTGTCTTCTAGCTTTATGAAGACCTCTATTTATAGTTTTAGCGAGTGGCGTGGCTCTGCGATTTGATTAGTCCGTTTGAACTGACAATACCATCTAGACACTTGGCATGATTAATTGGCTCATTTATTTGGCTTGGATTGTCACGTCACTTGACACGTCGCATGATTTTATTGGCTTGTTCTTTTGACTTGGATTATCACATCACTTGACACGTGGCATGAGCCTGGGCTTTAAGATAACTAATAGCTATTTGGACCTTGGGCTACTGAAGTGGGCTTATCATTTAATTTATAGTCCAATTAAATGGACTAGCCCGACACTTATATTTTGAATTTAAATAATTAACCCAATTTACTAGCTACAATATTTATTTGGACTAGTGCTTTGAATTTAATATAGTTCGAATAATTTATAATTTAAAATCCGACCAAATTTATATACTTACAAATACCCTATTTCAAGATTTGTCGAGGTGTAAATGTGTTGCACCTCAGAGATAAGACTTGAAGTACCAATGAAGGACCATAATCGTATGTAATGTAATTGTGTGTGATGCTTCCTTGCCGGCGAAAAGCAAATTACCAGCTATCATGCCCAACTCCTTCGTCCCTTAGGTCAAAATAAAAGTCTAATTGACCCCTAATTAGATTATATGCCTAATGGAAAAAAAAAGGATTTGCAAGTAAAACAATGAGTAAACTTGTAATTATACCCATTTAAATAGAGATTTAAGTGCTATGTACGTGATATCACTTGGTCATTCCTCTACACGGAATAAAAAAAGGTATTTTCTAATTGATCAAGATCTTTAATACACATTACAGATTCCATATGCTGCAATATATGGCTTCAAGATTATCTTTTTTTATTCTGCCTTCCTTTTGCACTTATCTTTTAGTAGGATAAAGGATATGTTATCCTTTATTTAAGGAACACTCCTACGTAAACTCATATCCCCATTTTAAGGAAACAAACTTGTTTAGTGTTTCTAGAATTCTTTCCATGCACGAAGCCTCATAGTTGCACTCACGCCTATAAATTCTAGCCTTGAGACACAATTGTATTCTTGCATCCTCGATTACTGATCAAAGCAGATTCAACTGTCGGCTTCTCCCAGGTGATTTCGACTTATTACATGTTACTCTCTTTGTCATAAAGAATTTGCTGGTTCGCCAGTTTTAATTTATATGTAACCATGTATTTGCTGAAGCATCATAGTTTAATAACTTGAAAGGCCATAGAATTCATATTTTTCAATTTTATGTAAAGTTAAGAAGATAATCTAAATGCCCGCTAATTCCACTTTCGCCAAGCTGTCTTGTATGTTGGAATTAATTTTCTTCTACAAACAGTATTCATATCGAGAATAATCTTTCTTCGATTCTTCTTGATATAAACAAAACAAATTTCACGCTTTATCTTTTTTTGATAGATAGTCTCTGTGGAAAAAAAAACTAAAAATTTAATAAGAACTACAGAGATACTAGAATCTTGCATATTAGCTAGTACCATTAGCCATCATGTTTGATCCTGTTTCTCATAAAGCTAGGCTCGTTAATCTTGATTCGTCTTTGACTTCACTGGAACCTTCTTTGTTAAAATAAGCACTTGCCCTACATGTGAATGTTACTACGAGTGTTCAAATCGAACTGAAAAACTCACCAAATCGAAAAATCAAACCAAACGATTAAAAAAGTCTGACTAGATTTGGTTTGACTTGATTTGGTATGGAGTAAAATACTCTGAACCAAACAGACATATAACAATTTAATTTTTATACATATTTTTAAGACTATATATTGAATTTTCTTTAAAAATGTAGAAATATTTGGGTTCTTATCATGTTTTAATCTTGAAAGCGTACATTAACGAAAAATTATTGTTAGACTATGAAAATAACTATCATGTGTTACGAAAAGAATTCTCTCATAAGAATATTTTAATAGATCATATGTTTGTCAATTTTTTCAATATTTACTAAACATATATTCACTTATCAAAACTATATCTATAACTTTAACAAAGTAAAATTAAAATAATATTCATGTAATAAACAAAAACCAAAAATCCGAAAAACCCGACAAAACTAAACCAACTTGGTCCATGAACACCCCTATATGTGACATACCCCATATGACTAATTAATTAGTGCCTCGTTATATTATGTTCTAAGCTTTGAATGATTCTTCGGGTTCAATTGAGTTAAAGTTAGAACGCGACATCCTTGCACTTATTCTTATAATTATTTCCTTTTCTGTTCTAACTTTAGATAATTGTCTTTCATTGATCTTTTAGGTTTGTCTTCTAAGCATTTTTACAGAGATCTGGCATATTTTTTGCCATACTATTTCATTGTTGCCTTTTCTTTTTATACAACCAGTAGAAGATTTCAATGATTTCCTGAATTAAGAATACCAATGTCTCTTTTTTTCGTAGGTTATCCCTTCCCATCTCTTGTATTTCATTTCTGCAAATTTTCTTTAGTTATTTTACTTGTCATGCAACCTTGTCTGGCGAAGACTTACACCGTCTTAACCAAAAGTTTTATTTTCTCCGATGAAGGTCATTACAACGTCTAAGTTGGAGACTTTGTTTTATCCGAGGCAAAACTCATTACACTGTCTAAGCCAAAGATTTAATTTTGTCTGAAGCGAAGACCATTACACCGTCTAAGCTAATGACTTCATCTTGTTTAAAGCTTTAATTTTATTTTATCTTAGGCATAGACCATTACACCGTCTAAGCCAAAGATTTTATTTTATCTTAGGCAAAGATCATTACAGAGTCTAAGCCAAAGATTATTGTAAGAAGCAAAGACCATTACACCGTCTGAGCTAAAGACTTCATTTTATTTGAAAACCTGAATTTGTTTATCTTTGGCAAAGATCATTACATCATTTATGCCAAAGACTTAACTTTTATCTAAGGCGAAGACCATTACGCCGCCTGAGCCAAAGATTTTGTCTGAAGCGAAGACCACTACAACGTCGGAGCTAAAGACTTCATTTTATTTGTAGATTTAACTTCATTTTATCTGAGGCACAGACCATTACACCGTCTAAGCCAGAAATATTTTTTTTGAAGATTTCATTTTACTTTATCTGAAGCGAAAACCATTACACTGTTTGAGCCAAAGATTATACTTTTATCTAAGGCGAAGACCATTACACCGTCTGAGCCAAATATTTATTTAGTCTAAGAATTTGACTTTCTTTCCTTGTGGCAAAACCATTACACCGTCCAAACCAAAGACTTTGCCTTTTTCATGCTTGGTAGGATTAGTCTTGAGATATGACACATTATATTATGAATTTAAGGCCATGAATATCGCATTTCTAAGTTAAGTGCTAACAAACACTTCTCTCTTTTTGCAGTCTAATCATGATTTACTTCAAAGACTCGAGACTTTTTCCCTCTAATTTGCAATGCATTATTATTTCGGGCCATAAGGGAAGCAAGGTGGAGACAAGGTTACCAGTTGATAGGTCAATAATCGGCCAATATGCTGCAGCTTCATGGGTACCTTTGAGGGACCCACCTTATTTGGCAGACTGGATACTTGAATACAATAGTCTTCCTCCCAAGACACGGATGCTTTGCACCACTAATCATCATGCTTGGAATGTCGCGAGTACCTTACCATGTCTGGGGCGTGAAATTATTAACAAGAAAACTTATTGGGGCAATGATTTGTCGTTCGGCGGTGAATTTCATTACGTTCCTAGCTACTGGCAATGGACAGAAGACGTCTTAAGTACGTGTCGCTTGACTCTGGAGGGTGGAAGAATTTATGATGTCGTATATGCTTCACTCTTCACATATGACCGTAATACAAATATTATGCAGGCTTTCTGCGAGGCATGGTGCCCTGTTACAAATACACTGCTTACCTCTGCTAGAGAACTATCCATATCACTTTGGGATTTGTATAAGATTGGTGGTCTGCCTATAACAGGATCTCCTTATGAGGAAGTTGTGCCAAATGTTGAAGAGCTTACAGGCACGTACGACAAGGGGAGAAGGTTTCTTCCGACTTGTGACCATTTTTTATGCCTTCCATCGGCTCCGAGAGAGAGGTAACAACGACCCAAGGGTTTCTGCGAAAAAATGGGTAGAATCTGGTGCAGAAAGACAATGAAGTATACTCAGCCTCCTTTAAGGAAAGAAAAGAAGTCTGCTCGTTTGAAATCGACGCACAATCCTACCGGGGTCATAGAGGAAGCAGTTAATTGGTCGACTATTGAAGAAGCCTTATTCCATAAGCTAGGAGTTATGGGTGACAAGAAAGACGAGACATACTTGGTTGCTTTTCTATCTTGTTGGTTATGTATTTTTGTTCTCCCTTCAAAAGACGATGACTTCATTTTTCCTAGGACCTTTAAGATCGCGTGTTATCTTGCTTGTAAACGAAGAGTCAACCTTGCAGTCCCGGACTTAGTCAGAATATATAAGGGTTTGAATGATATTTCAAAGTGCTCGTTGCTTGATCCTGCTCAAATTTGCTTTCCAGCCCATTATGTGTATGGTTGGTTAGCCCATTACTTTAAGACTCATTTTCCGTATGCAAATGGGCCAATTGTTCCTTTCATGGCCACATGTTCTGGTGAAGGTGCTGCTAGATATTTTGGGAAAGAGGAAGCAAGGAAGCGTATTCATAATGGAGAAAATATCATTTGGACTTCGAAAATGCCCTGCAGGTCTGATCTGTACCACTACTATGACGATGATAAGGCAGATGAGTTCGAGTTAAATTTCTGTATGAGTATTCGCTCGAATTATCTTCCTTTGAGGGACGGAGTTAACTTTATTATTTAACCTTACAGCCCACATCGATTTAGCCGCCAATTTGGTTTTTATCAAGACACCCCTGGTCGCTTGGAGCGAGATTTTCGTGAGCCTCATTAGAATAAGGGTTAAGACTTGTACGAATTTGTGTGTTGACTAGATCTAAGTCGGGGCGGTATTTCCTCCTTTTGGGTCCAACATGAAGAAGTTTACATCGTTTAACTATAGATCTTGGTGGGCAAGGTCGCATGAAAGCCTTCTTGAAGACCACTTACAATTTTTGATGAATAATGTTGAGCCAATCTCAAATACCCTTCAAGACCGCAATGAGGATGTCTTAGCGATTGATAAGCTTCCTGCTTTATAGTCATGCGCGCAGGAAACAGGCCCATGCTAAATAAAGAAGTTCAAAGAGAAGAGATCCATACTCTAGTTGACAAAAGTCTTATTCCATTTGATGTAGTCGTTGATGCCTCTAACAAGCGCCTATCCCAAGAGGAGAGTGATACTGTGATGACCCAAAAGGTCATCTTACATAATTTGAGTTGTATCTGTGTTCCGAGGCTCCCAGAGCCTCCGTTACTCTCACCTCGTTATACGTGCGCAACCCAAGCGTGTGGCCGGGAAGCTATTATGTGAAAAGTCGATGAAAATGAGTTTTGATAATTAATAAATGAATATAGTTGACTTTGGTCAACATTTCTGGTAAACGGACCCAGACCCGTGATTCGACGGTCCCGGAGGGTCCGTAGGAAAATATGGGACTTGGGCATAT
>ML260818.1:1011-11242 GCA_005239495.1 Nicotiana undulata | reverse complement strand
GTGTCTACAGAGCCTCTAAGAGTACTAGGAGTTTTACATAAACTTGCCGGCAATAAGGCCCCGACTATACCTTTTACAACATAAGCAAAACATAATGGTATAATCCACACACGGCCCCGAGAGGAAATGGGGCTCACCAAAACTGCTGAGGAGATGAAGAGGAGGCACCACTAACGGCGGGCTGAGCTACCTGCTATGGAACCACCTACATCCATATAAAAGATGTAGCGCCCCCGACAAAAGGGACGTTAGTACTGTGGAATAGTACTAGTATGTATAAACAAACTTCACTCTAAGTAAAATCAAGTAATGCACATGCACAGAGATACATAGACAAACACAATTGAGGGTTTCACATATTCTTATTTCAACACAATCACATTCCACCCTTATTCCTTCTCAACAATCCACCCTTATTACTTCATGTTGCGGCGTGCAACCCGATCCCACCGGACAATCACATTTCATCCTTATTACATTCTGTTGCGGCGTGCAACCCGATCCCACCGTAAAATTCACATTTCCACCCTTATTACCTCTCCACCCTTATTACTTCGTATTGCGGCGTGCAACCTGATCCCACCGTATAATCGAATTTCATAGCAACAATGACATCCCACAATTTACTCACAAGGCTTCATATCATCAAGAGTACAATTTCATAACAATCAAACAATCATGTGTTCACAATAGTCTTTATCATTCAATAATTCAATCACAAGGATTCCTATCAACAAGAATATAAATTCATTACGACCAACAATCCGTATGAAATCAAACCACAATAAACCTTGCCAAACAATGAGTAATACCCGATATTGCCATGATCACTTAGTTCAATTAAATCAATTCACATATCCTTTTCATCACTTGTTACACAGCCCTTAGCACTTAGGTGCATTCACACGTTTGGGTTCTTTACCATTATTTTATACCAACATATTCAAGCATTTAACGAACCTTGCACATGATAGAATAATCAAAAAGGAATCATCTTTCACAATTTCAATTAACATGATAATCGACTAAGAGAATCAGAGAATGAAATCTTACACCTCAATACTTCAGAACAATCGATTCACATGTACTCAGCAAGAAACTAATACTATATGTTCAGACACTAACAAGGTGATTCTACGAAGATTAAAGTTAGACATACATACCTTGTGTCGAATTTCCCCTTTAATTTCTATCATAATTCACTGAACCGTCTAGAATCATCAATCTATTCCACAATGTGACATATTTCGTTTTAGAATTAGGAGCCATGAACATAACTCGAACTAATTTAGGCATTTTATCGAACATTATGTGACCCCCGTTTGATTAATACCCCTTTTTAGTGAAAGATTACTTTAACTAGTTTCCCTTTACTAGGTCATGGAAGATTGTTCACATGCATGCATAGTTTCAACTTTTCCTTTTTAAGAACCAACCTATGTGTGTTTTATTCTTAACCAAAATCTGAGAATAAAAGGGAAATGGGGTGAGGAGTTACCTCTTAGAGTGAAGAAGATGAAGATTACTTGAAAATTTCCAGCCTGAGTGATGTTTGAAGAATCAATTTGAGGAAGAAGGGGACTTCTCTCTCTAGAACCCACTCTCATTTCTCTCTATTTTGCTCGGAACCCAAAATCTGGGGGTCGGGTACAAAAAATAGAATTTAGAGGCCCCGAAGCAGAAATGCGGTCAGGAATGCGATCGCATTTCCGTTATGCAGTCCGCATTCATGTCGCATAATTGGCCGTCAAATGGGCCAAAATTGGAAAACAAACAGCCCAGGTATGCGACCACTAGGCGGTCCGCATACCTTTTATGCGATCGCATAGTGCGTCGCAAAAACAATGGGGCAAGAATGCGAAAACTATGCGGTCCACATTTCCAAAATGCGATCGCATTCTGGGCCGCATAGTTGTCCTTAATTTGGACAGTAGGTTGTCTAGGTATGCGACCACTATGCGGTCCCCATACCTGTCATGCGATCGCATAGTGCGTCGCATAACCACAAAATTCTTGTAATTTTTATCGTTTATGTTTTGGGATACTTTTTACTCAAAATGGGTCCGTTTTAAGAATTCCTACAGTTATAACAACACATGGACCTATTCGGGCATTATTCTAGACATGAAATTTTACGGGTCTTTACAGTTACTTAGGCGCTCTAGTTGATTCTAGCTTGTTCCCTATGCGTGCACTACCCGTCCCTTACCTATGGCCCTGGAGGTATTAGGACCTGTATCTAGGATAGTTGCAGACCCAACCTATGTTGCTAAAAAATGTAAAATCTAGGCGACAAGCAAAAACAGATAGGACTTTCAGATAAAAACTAGTATGGGCTCATATTAACCTCAACACATAAAGCAACAAAGGTACGCAATTTATTTTTAAAGCACCTATAGGCAGTATATCTACGCGAGAAGACAAATGCAGAGGCGATTTTATTATTAAGGCGGGTGTTAAAATATATTGTTTGCCTACTGATTTTATTCAGTATAATCTGGGCATTTCAGGTAGTATCACAATTATAAACTCAGAATTCAATCCTATAGGTATGTTTCCTAAGTGATGGATAGTAACGATTGAATTCAGAATCGATCAACAGGATCCTATAGGCATGATTCCTACAAGCTTATTAATTACAGACCTATAGACAAGATTTCTAGGTGTAGCACTGATTTTAATCTATAGGGACATGTTTTGTTTCCTTTTTCAATCCTATATGCATGCTTTCTAATTGCTGAATTGATTTAAATATTATCGCCATGATTTCTAAGTTTGAAATAGATTTTAGTCCCATAGGCATGATATTTATTGCTTGATTGATTTAAACCCTATAGGTATGATTTCTAGGTTTAAAGCTAATTGTTTATCCTATAGGAATGATATATATTAACTATGTACGAACATAAATTAAACAGATTTCCATGAAGGACAATTAACTCAAACAACAAGGTCCTAAGGCATGATTGCTAATGCATATTTGTTGGAAACATGTATAGATTCTAAGAACACGATTTCCAATATACAGAATTAGACGAAAGTCCTATAAGCAGGATTTCCAGTATGCAAATTAAAAATTCAGAATCAAAATGATCATGAAAGTCCTATAGGTAGGATTTGTAAACACAATATATAACTCACATAGTTATACAAAATTAACATCATAAATAAATCCTATAGGCAGGATTTCTACCCAGTTTTAACAAAAGAATATGAGAAAACCCCCCAGCTTTACTAAATATCCCAAATCTGTTATTACAGAGTTATTACAGACAAGAGAAGCCGAATGAATTACATAATGGTAATAGTTACACTATAGAGAGCCTTCATAGGCCCAAATAAACCTGAGAACCAGGCCTTCAAACCATAACAACATTGAGGCACAACATAGTTATTCACAACCCATTAGAACCATGTTTCAAGTGTGTCAATGTTTCCAAGGGCCTCAGGGAACTGGGCAATGCTCACACCAGAAACACACATTCGGAAAATAACTCATAAGAGATTGGAAAACTAGTCCCCAATGTGTCAGAGTTCACAGGAGGCCCATGGACCTTGAGCAGTGCTCACGCTAGGGTGGTTGGGAACCCAAGGAACTAAGAGTGGGGTTTTTTAAATCAGTACATAAAAGGGAGTAAGGGGCAAGTTTTAAAGTAGTTTCATTTTAGAAGAAAGAAGGTTAATAACACATAGGTGCAAGCAGAATTGTACTAAGAAAACAAAGCAAGAGATGCTCAAACACATAGCTCAAATAGATTGAAATCTGTCTAAACTAGATATTCATGCTGGTACTTAAGACAATCATGGATTAATCACATAAATAATTAGGCAGAAACATTTGAGTTGGCTAGATACATGAAACAAGTAGACATGGCAGATGAGTTAAGCGACTAACTAATTGATTACATGTTTATAGTGTGCAAAGTACAGAACATGTATAGATTTAACAAACAGTGCATGCAACAAATTAAACCTTAGGCTAACCTATGAGAGGATTCATATTATTCAAAGTAACCTAAACAATGTCACTCATAGAACTAAATGATGTCATATAATCATGCAAATGGAAAGAATCATACTTGGAATTGAAACAAGCTAGTCAAGCAACACATGTTATGAAAGCTGACATAACAAACTGATAAGGATTCTAAGCCTACCAATTAAGCAAGAAAACGATTAAAGATGCCACAGCAGTTAGGTTCCACAATAACATGGCCTTGGCTTTCTGCCGGCCAAGACTAGAGATAATTAGCATAAAATAGAACATGAGAGAGAGTTTAAGTTTTATTGAGAATCTGAGAGTTCAAGTGTGTCTAAGGGGAGAAGAATAAAGAGTTTAAATAGTACTCAATTAGGCAGAAAAATAAGGTAATAATTCAAACATACACAAATAAAGGATGAAAATAATTCCAGAATCAATTTAAGTCGGGTTCAATCAATATAACAACGTATAATCAGGAAAGTACTATTTAGACTAAGATACATAATTAATCAATAGTCAACTACGAGATCAAATAAGGTAAAAAAATAATGGGAACAGGTAAATCAAACAAAAATAAGGAAATATATGTACCATAAAAGAAAGAAAAGACTGAAATCTCAGTAAAGATTTCAAAACCCTAATTTTGGGGTAAGTAAAATTGGTCAACAATTAACGGCAATAGTTAAAGACGCATAGAGACAGATAGACATAAATATTAAAGGAAAACAAATTAAATAATCAAAAATCCTAAATTTAATGTAAGTAGAAAATAGGCAGAAATACAAAAGAGCTATAATAAAGATGCACAAAGACATATATATGGAAATAATTAAGGTTTGAAACATATTTTGTTCGACTTTGAAGAGTCAAAATGTAACGACCCAGCTGGTCATTTTGTGTGTTGGGACTCTGTTCCCGTGAATGACTCTTTCCATAGCGGCTACTCGTGCCTTATGATTTGTGTGGGCAGGTAGTTNTTAAGGTCCAGTGGAGGGGCCAACCAGTTGAGGAGGCGACTTGGGAGTCCGAGCAGGATATGCGGGAAAGATACCCACAGCTATTCAGCACATCAGGTACAATTCAAGACCCGTTCGAGATCGAACGTTTGTTTAAGAGGGGGAGAATGTAATGACCCAGCCGGTCATTTTGTGTGTTGGGACTCCGTTCCCATGAATGACTCCATNGTTCCTGAAGGCTAGCCTATTTGGCAAATTTTGGTTCCGAGCAACATTTTTAGCAAACGACCTCAGAATCGAGTTCTGACAGCTCCAACAGCTCCGGATGATGATTTCGAACTTGGGAGTGTGTTTGCCTCGGGTTTCTGATGACCCGGGAGTATTTCGGCACCTGAATTGGAATTCGAAATTTCATAAGATTTGGAGTTCAGTCTGGAATTGGACCTCATGATATCCTGGTCCGAATGGAATTCTGGAACTGGCAATAGTTCCGTATAGTAATTCATGACTTGTCCGCAAAATTTGGGGTCATTCCGAGCAGTATAGACCCGTTCGGCATATTGATGAGCCATTTGAATTTTCTTGAAATCCTAAGTTTGAAACTAAGGGGTTTTGGAGAGTGATTTCTAGTTTGGATGATGTTTTTAGTGTTCTGGGAGCTCGAGAAAGTCCGTCATATGATTTGGGACTTGTTTGTATAATTTGTAGAGGGCTCGGGTGGGCCCAGGGGTCCCCTGGACCCCAAACGGGGTAAAAAACCAGCAATTGCATAGCTGGTGGGAAATTTACTGGTGTGACCGCACCTGCGGTCCATGAGCCGCAGGCGCGAGGCTCGCACCAGCTGCCATCAATCACAGGCGCGGCTCCTACCGCAGGAGCGGCCTTTCCTCCATAGNGATTTATAGTTTGGATGATGTTTTTAGTGTTCTGGGAGCTCGAGCAAGTCCGTCATGTGATTTGGGATATGTTGGTATAATTTGTCGAGGGCTCGGGTGGGCCCAGGGTCCCCCGGACCCCAATCGGGGTCAAAAACCAGCAATTGCATAGCTGGTGGGAAATTTATTGGTGTGACCGCACCTGCGGTCCATGAGCCGCAGGCGCGAGGCTCGCACCAGCTGCCATCAATCACAGGCGCGGCTCCTACCGCAGGAGCGGCCTTTCCTCCATAGGAGTGGCTCCGCAGGAGCGGACCAGGACTCCGCAGGTGCGACTTTTCCCAGGACCCAGGCCCATCGCAAGCGCGGCCAATTTCACGCAGGTGCGAGTACGCACCTGCGATCCAATGTCCGCAAGAGCGAGAACCCCACCAGTTCCCATGCCTTTTTTGCAGGTGCGACCCTTTTACCGCAGGTGCGAGTACGCACTTGTGATCCAAAGGTCGCAGGTGCGGAAACTGCTGGGCAGTCCTATAAATAGCCCCTTACATGATCTTTCATCCCAAAACTCTATTTTTCCTCTATTGTTGAGACCTCTAAGAGCTCCAAAGCAGTGGTTTGGCCTAGTAATTATGGTAAGTGATTCTGTAACCCTCCGCATGTTAATTTCTTCAATTCTTTGGGAATTTCCACATCCAAATTCATAGANCGTATAGCGCATTTCTTCAAGAATTATAATTTTCCGGACGCCGAGGCTCGGAGTTGAATTTGCCAAGTATGTCAAGAATGTGTTTTTAGGGAAAATCCTTGATAAATCCTCCTCGATTCTTCCTAAATTGATATAATTATTACTTTTTGGCTAGTTGCGAGCCATCGAGGGTGATTCGGAGGATTCGTGCGTCTTGTTGATTGGTCCGTTGACCGGAGGAGTACTTGTCCAGGTGAGTCTCCTTTCCAAACTTTGTAAGGGGGAAATGTCCCCTAGGCTCTTTGTTGCTAATTGTGCTTGTTGAGGGGGCTGCGTACGTACCTCGTGACGAGAGTCCGTACGCGGCATCTATACTGTATGTTGGGCAGCCGTAGGACCTACGAGCATGTTCTAACTGTTTGTTTGATATTATCTGATGTTTTGTACGAATTATTACTGATATATGATGAAATTGAGCTATGATAGCTGTGAATTAAATGTACATACTATTCAGATAAGAATTATGAATTTCATCAATTGAGTAATTGTGTTACACCTGATATAATTGATAAAGGGCAAGAAGCAAATGAGATAAGTCCTGATATTGAGCTGTTGAGCTAAACGAAGGTGGTTGAAATTCCTTCCTATACTTGAATTGTTCCATCATGGTGATATTATGAGCAAAGTGGATAATATGATAAAATCCCAACTTTGGCTATCAAGTGAGATGAGTGTATCTGATCCCGTTGAGAGTGGGCGAGTCGGTACCAGGGTGTCTAAATATACACACACACATATATATATGCATTCATGTAGTCATATATACACATTCATGCATTCATGGCCCCCGAGTCACATGTATGATTCGTGATCGGGGATAACTTATATTTTCATTGCCCCTGAGTCACAGGTTTGATTCGTGATCAGGGAGGAATTACACTTACATTTTTACCAGCCCCTGAGTCACAGGTTTGATACGTGATCAGGGAGAGGTATACTACTATTTTCTTAAGCCCGAGTCGCAGGTATGATTCGTGATCGGGAGGACTTATATTTTCATCGGCCCCCGAGTCACATGCATGATTCGTGATCGGGGAGAGTTTTTCTTTGCATCATTAGCCCCGAGTCACATGTATGATTCGTGATTGGGAGATTATATATATATGTCATTGCCCCTGAGTCGCATGAATGATTCGCGAGCAGGGAGAGATATTTGCCCACGAGTCGCATGGATGATTTGCGATCGTGGAGATTTTATCGAGTTAGCGCACGAGTCACAAGTATGATTCGCGAGCGTGTGGAGCTTTATGACCGAGTCAGTCCTTATGACCCACCCTTATGACTTCGGCCGATAGTCTTGTCCGTGTCGGTTATATCTATATACACTTATGCATTCATTAGCATCTGCATTGAGTTGGGATCGTACGATGGTGAGTTGAGAAGCAATACTGAGTACTGGAAAGTGAATAATTGAGATAACAAGATAAGGTATTTCAGATAATGAAAAGGAAAGGTGATGTTTAAGATCAGTTACATGTTTGTTGATTACCTGTCCTTATACTTGATGTATTTTCTCACATGATTTATTGCTCGGTATGTACCTTATTTTATTATGTACTGGACCTTAGTGAGTATATATTCTACCTCTCGTCACTACTCTTTACGAGTTTAGACGGGATACTCACTGGGTACATATTTGTTTATATGTACTCATGCTGCACTTTCTTTTCTTTTTCTGCACTTGATTGTGCATGTGTTGAGGAAGGCCCGTCTGGTCATCCATCTGCTGGTAGATACTGATCGCGGTGTCACTCCATACGGTGAGCTATCTTCTTGGCGTCATCCTGACAGCACCTCTGGAGCCTTCTAGTTTCATTTTGCTCAGTCTTTTATTTCAGACTGCGGCTTGTATTTTTGTATATATATTTCAGTTGCTGTATCTATGTAGCCGCCCGTTGACACTGTGACACTAGTCCTAGCACACACTTGTTGTAGTTATGTTGGTTTCGGGGTTGTATATATTTGGCTTAGCTGTGGTTCAACTTGTATCTACGGCCTTACCTCATATCGCTGTTATATTCCGCATTATAATTGTTATATATTGTAAATAACTAGAATATCGAGTTCTGGGGTAGTATCTCCTAAGGATTTATATGTTGGCTTGCCTAACCTCACCGTTAGGTGCCATCACGACCTGAACCGGGTTTTGGGTCGTGACAGGTTGGTATCAGAGCGCTTAGGTTCACATAGTCTCACAAGTCACGGGCAAACTCAGTAGAGTCCTGCGGATCGGTACGGAGACGTCTGTACTTATCTTCGGGAGGCTATAGAGTGTTAGGAAACTCGTTTTGTTCAGAATCTATCATGTTGTTGGCCTTATACTCAATTTGTCCTTCTATTCTCTCACAGATGGTGAGATCGCGTACTTTTCATGATCCTGATTCAGGGGAGGCTGCTACCCCTGCCGCTCGAGGACGAGGTCGAGGCACCCGGGGTAGGTCTCCTGCTGGTAGGAGGGGGGCGAGGGCTTCTCAGAGCTACACCAGCTGCACTAGTGGATGATCAGTACCTGGATGAGCAGGAGGAGCTACCTCCAGTAGCACCACCTCCAGTGGACTTTATGACGACATCAGGCTTCCAGGAGGTCATGGGCCGCATGCTGAGATTCATGGACACGATGTTGCAGGCAGGCATCCTTCCATCAGATCCTGCAACCTCTGAGGCAGGAGGGGGAGTTTAGACCCCTACAACTCAGACTACAGGACCACATCCTACTCCAGATATTCCGCCGGTTGTTAGGGCTCAGCCTGGGTTAGAGGCATCAGGATCCAGGCCAGTTCCGAGAGGGGATCAGCATAAGTTATTGGGTAGATGGACACAGCTACACCCTCCGGTCTTTGGGGGTGAGCAGGGAGAGGATGCCCAGGATTTTCTAGAGAGGTGCAGGGACAGGCTGCACAACATGGGTATATTGGAGTCTCACGGAGTTGATTTCACTTCCTTCCAGTTTCAGGGCAGAGCTCGTCGGTGGTGGCAATCGTATTTGCTGGGCAGGCCAGCCGGTTCTCCGCAAGTCACTTGGGATCAATTTTCCCTGTTATTCCTGGATAGGTATATTCCTCCATCTGAGAGGGAAGACTTGCGGGCTCAGTTCGAGAGACTGGAGCAGGGGTACTTGTCAGTGACAGATTATGAGGCCAGATTTTCAGAGCTGTCTCGTCATGCCATCATGATACTACCCACAGATGGAGAGAGAGTTCATCGGTTTGTAGCAGGTTTGCATCCTGGCATCAGGACTTCTTTAGTTAGAGAGGTGGAGATGGACACTCAATTTCAGACAGTGGTTGAAATAGCTCGTCGTATAGAGGGCTATCGTGTCAAGGATAGGAGTCAGGGCTAGTCAGGGCAGCAAGGACAGCGTGACAAGAGAGCTAGATTCATCGGGGACTTTATAAGTACATCAGGCAGGGTCAGGGGTCAGTTTGCTAGCGGTCAGTCCAGCCGGTCTTCCTATACAACACCTTAAGTACCTGCTAGGGTGGCTCCAGTCAGGCCACAGTTCAGTGCCATGCCGGATGTCACTCCAGTCATTCAGGGTTCTCAGTCCTCGGGTCAGCCGGATATGTCCCAGGTGAGGTGTTATGAGTGTGGGGACCTGGGCCACATGAGGAGAGTTTCCCCCCATTATAAGGGCAAGGCAGTGCAGCAGAGCCATCAGCCCAGGGTCCCA
>ML260816.1:3735-26476 GCA_005239495.1 Nicotiana undulata | reverse complement strand
ATGCCGTGCCATGATTTTATTGATTATAAGCACGAAGGTAAATGTCGTGCCATGATTCATTGTACATTGCATTGTGAGGAAGAGAGTAAAAGCACGAAGGGTGATGTCGTTCCATGATATTTCATTACATTGCATTGTGAGGAAGAGAGTAAAAGCACGAAGGGTGATGCCGTGCCATTGTTTACTTTTCTAACATTTATACTTGTTTCGTTGTCGATTTTGGTGGATTGTTTCCCATGTTCATTTCTATCTGTCAATTAGACTACTTTACTTCACTTGTTTTTCCCCTTTACTGCTCCCGTATCCCCTACTTGCCGGTTTATCTCCTGCCTTGTGTTATTCCCTGTTACCTGCTGTAGAACAGGACATGTTATCGTTAATGTCAAGTCTAGCCTCGTCACTACTTCGGCCGAGGTTAGGCTCGGCACTTACTCAGTACATGGGGTCGGTTGTACTGATGCTACACTGCACTTCTTAATGTTGTGCAGATCCCGCATCCGGACCCAGTGGACCGCATTGAGGGAGTCACCTTCAGTCCACCCAGAGCTTCAAGGTATACCCGCTGGCGTTCGTGGGCCTTGGTGTCTCTCCTACATTTGGATTTCCTCATTGTCTTGCCTTTTTCTTCTAGTTCCAAGACAATTATATATTTCTTTCAGACTTTGTATTTAGCACTCAGTTAGTTAGTTCGTGAGGTTGTGACACCCCGGTTTTGGGATATTTGCGATGTTGTTACCTTTATCATTTCATTATTCGTTTTGGGAATATTATTACTTTTCGGCTGTAAAAACTTTTGAAGAGATTTGGAAATGTTCGGTAAAGGCTGAAAGTTAAGGGAATTGAGATATTCCAGTATAGGTTGGAAGGTTAATTGGCTTTATTACTGTTACGTTGTTTTTATAAATGTCAAAGTGTTGTGTACGTTGGCTTGTCTAGCGGGTTCAACATTAGATGCAGTCACGGTCTGAAAGGTGGGATTTCGGGTCGTGACATAAACTTGGTTTATTGATAATTGCACACGTCATGGTATAAACCTGAAGTTTATCAATATTTATATTTATCCAGGTTGCATAATTGATTTTAGCCATGATCATTTAAGTATGATGTGCAAAAATAAAAGAGAATTCACTTGGATAAATATTAAAGAATAAGAAAGTTCTTTACGAATTCTCTTATTTTGCTTGTCCTCGCGATTATTATAAAAACTAAAATTGGGATTCAACCCCATGAATTCTGGAATTTATCAAAGGTGGATATGACCCATTCATTTGACATGTAAACCACATAAGATGAATATATGAGATGGTTGCATGTGCGATTATTACTAACCCGCAACCTGGTGTTTGCGAGGTAACTTGCTCAATAATTTAATTTAGAGCATAATTTCGAGATTTTATATTCAAAATAGTTTATCTTGATAAGTTGGTTTACAACCCAATTGGTTTAGCAAAATGATTTATTGAGTGCCTTCACTTAATAACTAAACTATTACTTATGAGAACAACGTTCTCTATATCAGTTTAATATATGTTATACACGAAAGTATAGTACATTCTCCCCTCACAAGTGGTTCAGGGTCAGGAACCAACTAATTTCATCTTATTATTATCATTGATGTGCAGTGTATATTTAATTAAAACCATAATGCACAAAGATGGATTTTCAAAGTTGAGGAAGCAAGTTAGTTTTTCTAACATGAGGGGAGAGATGATAAACAGTTGAGAAAAAGTTACGTGGAATGAATTATCATTTGTACATCTAGATACTCGAATAAAATAATATGAACTTGAAGTTCAAAAAAGATAATTCATCTACAATATATTGCAAAGCATGCTAGCCACATTTGCTGATCCAAAGAAAATAACTATATTCTCATTGAAAATGCTCATATTAGAATAAGTTCTAGAAGGAAAAAGTCTATGGCACGTGATAACTAAGGATTTTACCTTGTTTTACACTCTATCTTGCTTAAGTTTAGGATGCTATTGTACACAAAATAGTCCCAAAGGCTTACGTGTTGTGATTGTTGCAGGGTTTAGTCAAAAAGGATGACAAATGGTCAAAGACCTGCTAAAAAGGAGTGAAACTTGCACAAGTGCCAAGAGCAATTAAAGGCCAAGTTCAATTGACCATCGCGGACCGCGATCCACTTTATGTGGTCCGCGGTGGTGAGATTCAGAGAGCTGTATTCAAGGCAAAATCCACTGCGATCCGCGGTCATGTTTATGCGGTCCGCGATGGTGAGATTCGGAGAGCCATCTTTCAAGGCCAAATCCGTTGCGCTCCGCGGTGGTGAGATTCAAAGAGCATGTTTTGAAGGCGAGAACACCACGGATCGCGGTCCTGTTTACGCGGTCAAGAGGTTCAGAGACCCAGCACTTGAAGCCTAGAAGACTACCACGGGCCGCGGTCATTTCTTCGCGGTCCGCGTTGAAACCATCGCAACCGCGGTCCATTTTTTGCGGACCGCGGTGGCCAAGATTAGAGCCCAAGTTTGGGAAGCCAAAAAGCCTCACCGCGGCCGCGGTCCATTTTGCACGGTCCGCGGTGACCCCGCAGGGGTATTTTTATCCGGAATTTTTGGCTGAGTATAAATAGCTTCTTTTGTTATTTTTCTAGGTTAAGCTTTGTATCAGATATTGTGGGCAGCTCGTGAATAGTTTCTTTTCATCTTTTTGAGCAATTTTAGCTACATTTCAACATTGCGTCTTCCTATTTTATTTTATAATTTAATCATATGGGTTTTGCTACATCTATTTCGTTGATTTCTTCACTGATTATAAGTAGCTAAACCTATTAGCTAGGGTTGTGGCTCAACCCTAGTGTGGGTAGCTAATGGGTTCTTTAAATTAGGGCTTAGATGTTTATGTGATGGATATTTTGGTTGATTTGTGATTTTCTTGCTAAAATTAGTGGTTGCAAACACTAATTGGTGTTACATTGACTTGGGTCCTTCTTGAGAAAGAGGACTTGAGTCTAGAAAATCAACCCAACAAGGAATTGAGACGAAATCATGAGAATTGATAGTCCCAATTAACGGGTTAAACCTCGAGAGAGTAAAACCCTACTTGAGCCCTTAGTGCTTGTGCAATATTGATACCCAATTGACCTTGAGAAAGGTAATTAGGGCACAACCACTCAAGCTACCGAGAGATATAGAGTGAGTAACTTTGGGCATTGGCTATATCATAATTCCCCGAAACAACATCTTTGCCTTAGACATTAGAATCCGTCAATTACTCGCCTAGGTAAAAGTCATAACCCTAGTGCCTTTATCCAATTAGAAAACAACCCAAAAAGATAATAGTTAGTTCATTTGCAATTATCGTTAGTCTAAATCGTAGTGTTAGTATAAAATCCAAAAATATGAGAAGTGAAATTAAGAGCACGAAACGCTATTAGATCACCTAGAAACTCAACTCCAAATCATAACTCACTGAGGAATCGATCCCGATCCTTCGGGTAAAAGCTGCACCGACCCTCATCTTGCTACTTTAATAGTAGTGTGGGTGTGAGTCGATCAGCACGCTTAAAGCGTATAGAGAGATCGATTTCAAATAAACTTCTTGATAAAGAAAATGAGTAAATGATCATAATAAGGAGGCAAGTGATCCAGAAGATCACATGATATAACATTTCATAAAATCTCAGGAGAGGTTCAGGTACCTGAAATATGAATGAAGAGATCTCTATGTTATGTCTTTATGAAAAAAATTATAACCGATATAAAATGTTCGTCGACGTATTGTAAAAAGCATACTCACCGAAAAAAAGCTCTCTTCTCTCTCCTTAACCCTAAACGCATCGACGACCCTTCCATGGCATCCAGGGCCGTCGGCCAGCCACCACCAGTTGTTGCTCTTCCTCCCCAACCTCCCCCCACTGTCACCCAACCATCTACAACCACAAACAACAATCCCCAACCCATGGATTATACAAAAATCTTAAAACCTACTGCCATTAATGCCCCCATGCAAACCCTAGCTATGTTACCATTGAAACCAGTTGAGTTTCTTCACGGAGAATCAGTTGTGAAGTGGAAGAAACAATGTGAAAAGCAATATATCACACAATAAGGGCTTCAACTTGGAGTTCATGGGAAATTTTCGTATGGGAATCCTGTTATTAGTGAATTACGTAAAGTAATTCCAATTCGATGTGAGATTAAAGCCCATTGTTCAGTTGGTTTAATTGAAGATAGTCATGTGTTGATTAGGCTGTCTTATTGGAGGACTATGTTCATCTTCTTTCAAAGCCAGCTTTTTATTTAATAGCTCAGTCAGACATGTGGCAGATGCGTTGTACAAAATGGAATCCATGGTGGACACCTGATGAAGAGACTCCCATTGCCATAGCCTAGATTAGCTTTCTAGAACTGCCTCCTAATTTCTTTGGTAAGGAATGTGTATTTTCATTAGCTCGTGCAGTTGGTAATCCATTACATGTAGACCTAGACACTCAAAATGGGACTAGACCTAGTTGTGCTAAGGTGAAGGTGGAAGTTAACTTGTTAAGTAAATTCCCTGATCGTATTAAGATTGTGGAAGAGGCTGATGAATCTGGGCCAGAATATTGCAAGACTTGCAAAAAACAAGGTCATAGTGAGGCAGAATGCCGGGGAATTCATCCTGAATTACACAAGAGATTTGAAGAAGGTGTTGAGGAACAAAGAAAGGAGAAGGCAGTTGTGGTGAGCTCAGATGCAATTGGGGCTGCTGCAAATTCAACAAAGGTCCTAACTAGTGGAAAGGTGGTTGGTAAGCCTACTACGAATCATGCCAAGCAAGGAATAGATGCAAGCAAGGAAGAACAAATACCAACAAGATAATAGGGGTCACATTGTTGATAACAAACAAGGAAAGGAAGCTAACAAAGGTAAAAGGAAGGCCAAAGTTGAGGAAGTTACAACCAAGAACAAGTTTGATGCACTAGAGGTTGAAGAAGTTCATCAGCCTACTCTACAAATTACTGAAGGTAAAGGTGAGGATTATAGCAATGGTAAGAAGAACGAACATAGGGAAAAGCAAGATAAGAAGGGCTAGGAGATGGAAAAGGAAGTCAATACTCAACGGGAACTTAAGCGTGTGAAGAAAGAAACATTAGAAAAGGTGGTGGAAAATGAGCATAATGGTAACCTTATCACTTCTGGGATTCAGTCGTCAGTTCCTAAATATGATCAAGAATTAGCTAAGGCGATTTCTAGTATTCCTAGTGATCAATGTACTGACGAAAGGGATAATAAGGAATCCACAATCGACTGGATTCATAGAAGATTTGGGACTAGCAAAGAGGAGCTAAAACAACTCAATGTGACAAAAAACCAATCTTGTCATGCGATTCCATCTCAAACATTGGCTGATTCTGGACAGATTGAGGATCTTGATGAGGTAAACTCTACAAAGGTCTTATGGAGTGATGCAGGTGAGGTAGAGGATGATCAGTCGGGCACAACAAAGACAACAAAAGACAAGGTGAAGACGGACAAAAAGCAAGCTCACTATGACTGCCTCATTAGAAGCACCTGGCGATAGGCTGGCGATGCCAGGCCTAAAGCCAGGCTCACCAGGCGTTAATCGAACAATCCATCGCAGGTGCGGTTCCCTCCAAGCCAGGCGAAATGTGCTTCTGCGGACAAACTCACGCTCCTGCGCAACCATTTCTGTGGTCGACCACGCGCTTCTGCGCTTTCGCATATGCGGATTCCTTTCGCTTCTGCGATCCAGCTGCCCCTCTCGCGTTCCGCTTCTACTTTGCACATGTGGGCTTGCAAATGCGGAAACACCCTCGCATGGCTGACCATCCCAGCTCTGTCCAAATGTCGCTTCTGCAATCTCATAGCCGCACCTGCGGGCTCGCACTTGCGTCCCTTTTCACGCAGGTGCGATTACAGTAGATATCAGATGCCTCAGCACATCTTCCAAGACCAAACGCGATCCGTTGACCATCCGGAATCCACCCGAGGCCCTCAGAACCTCAACCAATTATACTAACACGTTCTAAAACACCTACGGACTTAGTCGAGATGTCAAATCCCATCAAACAACTCTGAAACCACGAATCACACCCAAATTCAAGCCTAATGAACTTTAAAACTTCAAACTTCTACATTCGATGCCGAAACCTATCAAATCACGTCCGATTGACCTCAATTTTGCACACAAGTCACCTTCGATATTACGGGTCTACTCCAACTCCCAAAATCAGAATGCGACCCCGATAGCAAAAACTCCACTCTCGGTCAAACTCTCAAAAACCTTTGAATTCCTAACTTTCGCCAAATGACCCCGAAATGACCTACGAACCTCCAAATCCACTTTCGTACGCGCTCCAAATACTAGAATCACCATACAGAGCTATTCCCAAACTCAGAATCCCAAATACATATTGATAACATTGAGATACATCTCGACCCAAACTTATGAAATTCCTCTAAAATGTCAACTTCCACAATAGGCACCGAAACGCTCCTGGGCCATCCAAAACCCGATACGGACATACGCCCAAGTACAAAATCATAATACGAACCTATTGGAACCTTCAAACCCCGATTCCGAGGTCGTTTACTCAAAAATATCACACTCTAGTCAATTGCTCCAACTTAAGGCTTCCGAAATAATTAGAATTCTCTTTCCAAATCAACTCCGAACTTCTCGAAATTCAATTCCATCCACGCGTACAAGTCATAATACATAGAGTGAAGCTGCTCAGGACCTCAAACCGTCGAACAACGCGTTAGAGCTCAAAACGACCNTCTCAATTATGCGTTGTAATATGTTGGTATATCAATTTGTACATTTCCATATGTCCTTCTACTTCAAATTTATTTACAAGTATATTTATATGTTTTATGTTTTTTGATATGTAAAGTTAATGTACTTCTGGTTCAACAACATATGAGAAAGTTTTTCCTCACGGCAGTGTGGCACTACGTTTGGATTTGGCAGCATTTTGATTTTCGTTTGGTATACACATAACACAATTGAATAATTCATAAACCGAATACTTTACCGAAACCGTACCGAACCGAACCAAAATAATAAATACCGAACCCTACCGAAATAATTAGGTACGCTATTTGATATATACAATTGATAAACCGAATACCGAAATACCGAACCGAAATTCTTAAATACCGTACCGAAATACCGAATGTCCACCCCTAGTTGGAGGGGTTAATTTAAGATTTATTTTAATATTAAAATCAATCTTTAATGCAGTTTATAGTAATTTCTTTAGCTCTTCATCAATATTCTTATAACTTGAAAAAAATATTTATAATAGAGTTTTAAAATGTCAATTTTTTTATTAAAGTATGAAATTTTAAACTCATTTAAATTTATATGTTACCTTTGTTTGTAAGTTAACTTCATTGTACAATAAAGTTTGTTCAATAATTGGAGGTAGATAAACTTCCTGACATTTAACACTATCGATGAATTTTTGTTCATAAAAAAACTTCTGTTAAATGAATTAATATTACAATACGTCATTAGTTGATCCTTGACTTAATATATATTTTATAGTGTTGGAAACTTCATTAGCCAAGGTTAAATTTCAACAAAAATGTTAAATTGCCTCCTTTTACTTCTTCTCACTATTCACGACTAATTCAATCAAGACAATAAGTAAATAAATTAAACAACCCGAGATACAATAACAGAAGCTAGCAAGCAACCTAAAATTGGATAAATTATCCCCAAAAGTGTGCACGAAAGTAAAAGATGTTGGACCAAAGTATCTCTTTTGTTAAATGTTTGGGTGTATGAATCGTGGGTCTTAACTTTCAGCATGACAAGTCATGACTTGAGTGACCATATAAAAAATATATACTTTAGTTGTTAACTTGGTCCCAATTTACCCCTAAAATTAAATAAAATTATAATTATTGAGAGCTAGCGAAGACATTAATAAAATTATTAAGTACTCTATAGCCAAAGATCTCTTTTGCTCTTTTATTCGTAGCTTGTGAAAATCATAAGATTTAGTTCTCTTTAGACATCAGCTAATAATTTGCTTAAATTTAATATATTCTCACATTCCCCTAGAATTATAATAATAACTCCTATATAAGAGGAGTAATAAAGCGAGAATACATAGTATTATTACAGGAAATTGGTAGTTAATCATGACTATCGTGCACCATGACATTTTTCCTTCTCACCTTATTATAAGAAAAATGACAAACTTGTAAATGTCAAAACAAGTCCTCACATACACTAGCTACGAAGAAAAAGAAAATTTTGGAGAAAATAAAAGACATTTGTAGAGTAAAATCATGTGGTTACTGAATCCTGACCCAAATTGCCTCGCTCGGAATGTCCTGATGAACCACGAATAGAAGATAGTAACCAGGTGGTGCAAATATACCCGATTTTGGAAAAACACAACTGATTTGATACACAAATCTTCCAACTTGTCTTACAACTCCAGATCTTGGAAGTACCAACATTCTTTGGTTCATGGTAAAGGAATGTGTATTAAATCCGGGTGCAACCATCGTCACTTTGATCAAATCTCTGTTTAGAAATCCGGAAACAGTAAACCGAATGTCAACACGTTGCCTATACGTGAATTTATGATGTGAAGCGGGAGAAATGATCCGTGGTCGCAAATTAGCAGACCCTGGATCCAAATAGGATGGTGAGAATGCCTCCAAGCTTAAATCCGTTGGAAAAAGAACTCCGGTGAAGTTGTAAAGCTCATTTGGGTTACTACCACCAACAAGAACCCGACCATCTCGGAGTAAAACTGCTGTCGAGTGGTACATTCTAGGTATGACATTCGAGTTTTGTACCTCGAATCTAGAATCAGATGGGTTATCGGGTCGATAAATCACCGGACTCAGGACCGGGTCCCTAGCAATTTGCCATCCAGCAGTGCCTGATGCCGCTCCATTAATGATCAAGACATTTCCATTTGGTAAAATCACCATGTCGCCCATTGTTCGAGCTAGTGGCATCGTCTCCATGGTCCACTGTGGATTCGGGTCGGTAATTGTAATTCGCCCGCACGTGTTTAATGCACCCAAAAATTCACCTTTGTCCGCTTTGGGATATGATCCTCTTGGTGCTCCACCACACACCAAAACCTCGGCTTGGACCATTTGTGACCTCAAGTTCTTTAACGGAAGAAGTACTGCAGAACCCGTACTTGGATAATTTCTTGGGTCGCCACCAGGTATTTGTGGGTACGTTTTCACCACCTTGTTCGCCTTGTAGTCGAACAAGATAGCTCGATCATTGGCGAAAATGAATAGGTTTCCATCCACATTGAGAAAAACAAACGGGAAAAGATTGTTCTCTTCTCTAGGATTATTGGTCTGCTGAAGAAAGGGTAGGCTAAATACGTTGTTGGTTGAGGCAGTTTTGGGATAAAACTCGTAGTTAAAAGCCTTACGACCACCAATGATAATTTGCCTTCCATCTGGAAGAATATGGTTGGTGGAATACCATCGACTCTGGATTAGGCCAGGTCCCATTTCCTGCCAGTCACAAGTGCTGCATGGTCCTACTACTCTAACCATACGTTCACCGTCGTTGAAACCACCAGTTTGGACCAAAGAACCGTCGGAGTTGACGGAGCCAGAGGAGCACCACATATCGGTCTGGACCATGAGGGGTCGTACAGAGTTGGTGGAAACATCGTACTCGACAGAGTGAGCAGTGCAGTCCACTTTCAACGCGAGGTCATTAGGGTTGTTGCGACATTTGCCATTGGGTAACGAGATGTTGGATGGGCCAAAGTCAGTACGGTCGTACATTATAACTCTATCATTGTTGAGGAGTTGGATGTGCATGGCTGAAATGCCAATGTTGGACATTAATAGCTGCCATTTGCCACCTGCGGCGTAAGCCAAGTTCGACTGACATGATAGTAGCAGAAGCAAAGGCAGATGCCTAAGAACGAAACAAAGAAAAGTAGTCATGAGCTTTTACTTTCTTTTTTTTTCTTTTTACAGTTTGGTTTGGACAAAAAATTATGACAAAATTAAAGGAGAAGGAGGAATTGAAGAGTTTTTGAAGGAATTAAAGGAGGAAAGTGTTATGACAAAATGAGGTGGGGATGTCCTTTATATACTGTTTGGGATATTGGTATTTTGATATAGTACCAGAAGAAAGCAATAGTTTGCAAAAATTGATTCTTTTTTGTGACAGTTTGTACTTTGTCGGGAGAAGGATATTCTTATAATATATTTTTTTAATGCGAAATAGAGCTTAGGAATATTTAGGGATTTTGTCAACGCCATCTTCAAAGTAATTAACAAAATAGAAAGTCAACCACCTCGTCATCTTGTTAAAATTACATTCGGTTTATCCTTAAAATCGAATAACAATAAAAACTTATAAGTGGTCTTAAGGATATGTGATTTCACCTAGCACAAATTGATAATATGATAGTTAATCCTAGAAATTGACTGTAAAATAAAGCAAACCAGTATAGAATGCAACTTGGCCCTCGAGCTAAATCGCCCTCGAACCAGCTGGTATTTAATTAAGAAATAAGATCTGAATTGAAGAACAAAAGAGCTTAAAAGTTTTTATGGACAGAGGGGCTAGCAAGTACAATGGTGTCAAAACTAAAAGTTACTACTACTAAACATATTTTACTAATAAAATAGAACTAATTGTTTTTGCAGCATGACAGGTCATGAATTAATTGCATGCAAGGAATATATGAATTGCTTGTATTTTTTTAAAACATATATACCTTTAACCTGGTCGAATATTATCAACAACCATTGACAAAATAATAACAGAAATAGTTAAAAAGTCCATAAAAAAGCTATTTAAATGGATTTGTCAAAGATCTGTGTCGTCGTTCGTTTGTTATTTCAATATCAGTTCTTAGTACTTCTCTGTAAAGAATGTGCATTTGATTCCCATGGTATGTATCTATATAATTCTATAATTGCCTTAATTTTGGAAAGCTAATATGTTATTTAGTATATTAATTATATATACACAAGCTTAATATAAACAATTCTGCTTGGCTGCACGTATTAGAGAATATTTTCACAATTATTTCAAAAACATTGTATTCCCTATAGCTTTCTAATTAATCGTCAAATAAAATGTCCACGTTCATTTCTCATTCACAATATTCTTGATTTGTCTATCCCTAGCTTTGTAATTTATTTTACCTTTGTTTCCGCTAATTGTTTTTGGTTTGCTCCCAGCTTATGCTACAATATCGTATTTTCGATCATTTGACAACCAGATAACAAATAATCAGTATTAAGGAGCCAGCTTAGAAAGATTAGCCCCCCCATGGCTCACAAAACTTTCTAATTATTGTTTTGTTTATATTAAAATTGCCAATACAAACCATGTAGCGGCAGTGGCGGATCCAGGATTTTGTGCAAGTGAGTTCAATCTTAGAAGTACATAACTTTAGTAGTAAAATAGTAGTTGTCAAGTGGGTTCAAATAAAATATTTATACAAAATTTACGCTGCTTTAATCGTAATTTATACATATATACAATATTATTTTTTGGTGAAGCAGGTTCAATTGAACCCGCTTGCTACCACGTGCGTCCGCCATTGTATAGCAGAGTGATAATTCCTCCGTCCTTAATTAGAGGTTTTAGGTTTGAACCCAGAATAGACTAAAGTTGCTTTTGATAGGGTGTACTTTACCTTGCTAAATGAGATATTCTTGCGCAAATTTAAATTAGCCGAACCCAAAGCGGGTACCTGACATCATATGACCAACCAAAATAAATTGCCAACTAAAGAATTTGAAGGTTAAAGATGTTAAAGTTAGAATAAAATTTGGTTTTGGCTTATATGTTGAGAGCGAAGCAAGTTTATCCCTAAAAATAGTCTATCAGAAGTAATATTCTTGTCCTTCTTCCTCTTCTAAAATCCTGGAACAGGCATTGCTTTGTCCTTGGATGATTTACCCCTTCTGTCCATCTTAATTTTCTACCAAGGAAACTTCCAAATATATCTAACCCATGTACAATTATGCTGATGATATTGTACTGTAGTGGTAACTCTAAGTCTTTAAACTTTGTTATGAAACAAATTGATAATTATGAGAATAGTTTTGGTCTGCTGGTTAACAGAGACAAAGTTTTTTCCTTACTGCTCCTAAGACTTCTGCAAACATGATTAATAAAATTAGAAAGTGATCTGACTTGATGAATAAGAATTTTCCGTTTAACTACCTCGGTTGTCCTCTTTACGTGGGTAGAAAAAGATCTGAATACTTTGACATCTTGCTTAGTAAAATTGTGAAAGGTTTAACGGTTGGCAGGGCAAACTCTTGTCATATGGTGGTAAGACTGTGTTGATCAAAAGTGTCCTTCAATCCTTGCCTATTTACACTTTATCTGTTATGTCCTCCCCCCCCCCCCCCCCCCCCCCCCTCTTTTATCACCCCCTAAGTATAGAAAAAAAGAAGAGAGTGTTTCAAAATAATTTTATTTTTNCCCCCCCCCCAAGCTACTTTTAAACTATTTGAAAAATATTTTGCTAGCTTTTTCCGGGATAACTCAAGTGATCACAGGAGGTACCATTGGAGCTCCTGGAACAACCTCTCTTTTCCTACAGAGGAGGGAGGCATTGCTGTTCGAAAAATGGAAGACATCAGTGATATGCTGGCTATGAAGAGATGGTGGAGGATTAGGTCCACATCATCTCTCGGGACAACATATGTTAGGCATAAATACTGTATTAATTAGATCTCACTTGATTTCTAAACAATGGGCTGCAGGAAACTCTCGTGCATGGAAACATGTTCTTAAAGTTAGAAGAGTGCAGAGAAACACATGGTTTGGCAAATAAACTCAGGATCAAGCAGTTTTCGGTGGGACAATTGGACCTTAAAAGGTCATCTCACAGGTTTAGTTAATACAACTAGAAAGAGCTACAAAACTCTGGTATGTGAATTCATCACTGGAGGAAGGTGGGATGTTAATAATCTGAAAATGTCCTTCCGAAGCACCTGATTGACCATATCCTTAGCATAGACATTGGAACCCAAGACAAAGAGGATAAAGTTTATTGGGACCTTCTGGATAATGGCAAGTACTCCAACAATACTGCTTGAAATCTGGTAAGACAATATAGACCTAAGCAGCACCACATTGGTAAGATTTGGAATTCATGTGTACCTTTTAATACGTCTTTTCTGGTTTAGAGGCTTTGGAAAGGAAAAATCCCTTTTGAAGAAATTATTTCTAGGTTGGGGAGACAAATTGTTTCTAGGTGTAACTGCTGCGAGAACCCCTCATACGAAAACATGCATCATGCATGTATTTGTAGAAGGACATGCAACCATTATGTTTGAAAACGTTTTGGCTCTCAACTTGGTATTAGCTAATCACCCCCACCCTATTAGAAATATGTTACATACCTGGTGGATACAAAAGCTTTTAATGATGTACATAAACTGATTTAACTATTACTCCTATTATTATATGTTGGGTACTGTGGAAGAAAACTTGTGCTTGCAGATATGGGGATCAGAAGAAATTTAACCTGTACAAATCGCAACAACAAATTGATTGGAATGTGGAAGTTGTCACCAACAAGGCCTATCCAAATTGCAATCTTAGGCTGCCTTGGAATAATTTATGCAACACTTTACTGAAGATGCAACCAAACAAAGCTGCATTCTAGTCCAATGGAAAAAGCCAAAATTGGGTTCTCTCAAATTAAGCACTGATTCATCTAGTCCAATGGCAAAAATCAGAATTGGGTTCTCTCAAATAAACACTGATGGAAGCTTCAATACAAGGGATAGAAGTGCTGGAGTGGGAGGAGCTCTTAGGAGGGACAATGGTGATATTAAAATGGCTTTATCCTTTACGTATAGCTGTAACAACCGCAACCTTGCGCAATCTTATGCTGCATTATTTGGTATTACCTGGCGTATTCAAAATGGGTACACATCGTTCATTTTAGAGATGGATTCTCTATTGGTCGTTGATATGCTAAAAGGGGAGAAATAAACGAACTACAAGATGGTTAAGATTACTGAGGGGATAACACAAATGAGGAGCATAGCAAACATTCACATCAACCAGTGTTACAGAGAAGCAAACCAGTTAGCGGACTGCTTAGCAAAATTGAACAAGGCTAGAAAATGGAGCTTTTTTCTTCTCCAGCCAACAGCTACCTAAGGCAGCGAAGGGACAATTTCTTTTGGATAAAAATCAAATTCCTAGTATAAGAATCAAGTATGACAAAGCTAATTGTTTTGTAAGCTATGATGTTTTTGCTTTGGGTAGTGGCAAGTGAACTGTATTTATCATCACCTAGCTATATTTTTTGAAGGGTAACCTTTACCCTCGTGTTGTAACATTAAAAATCATCTTTTGATCAATACAACACTCCCGATCAATGGAAAAGTTTATTAAAAAAAATGTACAAAAGCATTTATTTTTTATATTGTAAAAATTATTTTAAAAATTATCACTCTTAATCTATTTGTAACTATTTATAACACATTACATACTTAATTTTCTTGGTTACCCTATTAGCCTATTACAGGCAGATGCATGTTTCAGTCTTTATCACCTTAAACAATGGTGTAAAGACATATATACTATCGGTCCAAAAAAATCAAAACTGATCCACAAAATTTAGTCCCATTTAATATTCACTTTATTTTTGTCCTTACGTCTTTCTCTTAATTCTATTATTCAAAAGATTGTTAACTAATCCAACAAAATTTATTTGAACGGCTCTTTTCTCTCTCTGGAAAAACCCAACAGATCCCCAGTCTAACACAATTTCTCCACGCTCCACCCACGTGGATCCTCGAGACGGTGTCATTCTGGTGCGTCAGGATTGGCAAAGTACTCTCACCTCAATAGCAAACCAAACCCTAAAGGGAATCAAAGAAAAACACATTTATGCCACCAAAATTTCTACGACCTCTGGCACTACTCCATCCGTTCATTGAAACGACTGAAAATCTGTGAAAGCCATTCAGACAACAGACAATGGAATGACTGCAGTTCTATTCAAAGCATCAGATTATTATGGTATCATGGCAGAGTGCAGGCTTACTAGTACTAAGATCTACTCGTATACCCAACATTTCTTGAAAAGGTTTTCAAATTTTGAAGTGGACGTGATCCTCAGAGATGAGGGATAATAAAGCTCTGTTGAGTCAGATAACTTTCGGTTCAATTATATCTGTGCATATTTTACCTCACTATCCTACTTTGGAAGTCAATACTTTCCCACATATAATTACAATTTCTAATTGTTTGAGGTATTTTTTTCATAAAATTCACTTGATTCTATTCTATTTCTACTTTGAAATCTCAAGTTGTTGTAGTGTGCCTGCGAGTCACAAATGCTGACATGTTAACAAGTAAAACTTTTAGAAACAAGGTTAAGTTATTCTTCCTCCTTTTTTTCCCCCACAAATATAACTTTCTTCTAGTCATAATACATATTACTAGGCTCTAGATGTGTAGTGTAACTAGGATACTGAGCTTCTCAAGTGTCACGACCCAAATCCTAACCCAGGTCGTGATGGCGCCCAACGTCGTAGTTAGGCAAGCCAACATTAATCTACTAGTGGGTTTCATTTAATTTACCAAAATATTTCCAACACTTACTTGATTTAGATTTAAGACATTAGGTAAAAACGAATAACTTAGGCAATCTTAAGCAGAAATAGCCATAAAAGTCATAATTTAATATTTACACCCCAGAAATAATGTCTACTAATGTGTGTGCCAGGAACTGGTGTCACAAGTCTACATGCATCTAGTACAGTAAGACCAAAGAGATGAAAGTCTATCCTACTGTCTGGGAAACTAAAGATAGAAATAGCAAAAGGAAGGCTCCACAGTGCTGCTGAAGTTCACCAGGAGAAGAAGCTCACAGTGAAGTCCAAACCAAGTATAAGTCAGGGACGAGCTCCGGACTGGTACCCAGATGCACCTGCCTCAGAACCTGTACAATTAAGTACAGAGCGTAGCATGAGTACATAAACAATATGTACCCAGTAAGTATCCCGCCTAATCTCGAAGAAGTAGTGACGAGAGGTCGATGTGACACTTACTAGGGCCAAATAATATATATTAAGTATAAGGCTAAGCAGGAATAGCACTTATAAATAAGTAATAAAGACAGAAGCATCAAATTTCCTTACCATTTCCTTTATGTGTCAAGTCCTATATCGTACAGATTACTAATTTCATTTTTCATGATATTCAACAGATAAATAACCACAGAACCACCAAACAGTTAACAAACACAAAACATGTCGTGAACGTACGGCCAATAAGACGCAAAAATAAATGTGCTCCACCGAAGGGATAAACGGCTCGAACCATAGATGCATCTATTACACCGCTCATGAATCGAACATGCGACAATAATAGTAGGGTTACCCCGCTCGCGAATAATACACGCGATGCGGGTTCCCGTATATATACACATAATTAGCAGAAAAATCAGAAATTTAGTAGAGAATATTCTTACAAAGAAGGACCAATAATCGAAATTTCGAAATGTAACCTTCTAGATTTTCACTTAGTAATTCAATGGCATTCGGCAACCCAAAACTATCATTAAGATTATAAATACGACACACAAAGCATGCTTGTGAATCCTGAACTACCCGACATAATATAATAGTAGCTACGCACGGACTCTCGCCACCTCGTGCGTGCATAGCCCCCACAAATAATAGCATATATTTTGTTATATTCACCTACGGGGACCTTTTACAAGGTTAGAAAGGAGACTTACCTCGTGTCAAGCCTACTTTTCCGGATCAAGAACGCGCCCGAAACTCCCAATTCGTCGCCCAAGGACTCGAAACTAGCCAAACATCACATAAATAAATCAATCTATGCTCAAAAGTCCCCAATTCTCCTATTTAAATGATTATCTCAACCTAATTTGCAAAATCCCAAAATACACCCCCAGGCCCACTTGCTCGGATTCTGAAAATTTTCAAGGGAAACAATTACCCATAACCAACGGATCAATATTACGTAGTTTTTGCATTTCATAACAAATTCCTTGGTAATTTTCTCATTTTATCAAAAACCTAGGTTTTACTCTAAACCCATGATTTCTGCTAATTTTGTGTGTTAATCTACCCAAGAATTCAAGTGTTAAACTTACTTTATGGTAGGAATTACTTACCTTACAATTGCTAGGTCGAATCTCTCCTTTGCAAGCTCTCCAAAACGTCCAAGATGAAGAAAAATGGGTTTAAAATGACTAAATCCCGTATTACTACCTCACTGCCTACAGGGTTTTCGCACTTGCGGCTCGAGGACCGCACCTGCGAGAAAAATCTCGCACCTGCGAAAAATAGGAAGGGGGCCAGGCTTCGCACTTGCGGCTCGAGGACCGCACCTGCGAGAAAAATCTCGCACCTGCGAAAAATAGGAAGGGGGCCAGGCTTCGCACTTGCGGCTCGAGGACCGCACCTGCGGCTCGAGGACCGCACCTGCGAGAAAAATCTCGCACCTGCGAAAAATAGGAAGGGGGCCAGGCTTCGCACTTGCGGCTCGAGGACCGCACCTGCGGCTCGAGGACCGCACCTGCGAGAAAAATCTCGCACCTGCGAAAAATAGGAAGGGGGCCAGGCTTCGCACCTGCGGAACGGAGTTCGCACCTGCAGCTCCGCTTCTGCGGAAATGGGCCTGCACCTGCGGAACTGGGAAGCTCCCTCTGAGGTCGCACCTGCGAGGCTAGGATGGCAGAAGTGGTCTCGCACATGCCGCTAGTCCTCCGCAAGTGCGGTCGCACCAGATCTAGTGCACCAACAGTTTTCTAAGGCTAGTTTTTGCCTCGCGCGATGTCCAAATGGCATCCGGGCCCACCCGAGACCCCTTCCAAATATACCAACAAGTCCTAAATCATAATACAGACTCGCTCGAGCCTTCAAAATGTCCGAAACAATTCTAAATCTAAAAATCATACCCAAAAACCTATTGGATTCAACTTAAGAACTTTAAGTTCTTGAATTTGCTTTCAACATGCCGAAACATACTTTTACTACTCGGAATGATACCAAATTTTATGAGCAAGTCATAAATGACATAACAGAACTATTCCCGGTCTCAGAATTCCGTTTGGACCTCGATAACACAAAAACACATCCCAAACCTCAATTGTTGAACTTAAGGAATCATATTTCACTATTTGGCGCTGAAACGCTCCCGAGTCATCCAAAACCCGTTCCGAACATACGCCCAAGTCCGAAATCATCATACGAACCTACCGGAACCTTCAAATCTCGATTCCGAGGTCGTTTACTAAAAATGTTGACCGAAGTCAAACTTGGCCTTTAAGGCCAACCTTAAGGAACTAAGTGTTCCTATACTACTCCAAACCTCGATCCAACCATCCCCGCAAGTTATAAATCAGTAAAAGCAACTACGGGAGGTCTCATTTAGGGTCACGGGGTCCTAGAATACAAATGACCGGTCGGGTCATTACATTCTCCACCTCTTAAACAAACGTTCGTCCTCGAACGAGTCTAGAATCATACCTGGAGTGCTGAATAAGTGTGGATATCTGTTCCGCATGTCCTCCTTGGACTCCCAAGTCGCCTCCTCGACTGGTTGGCCCCTCCACTGGACCTTTACGGCGGAAACCCTCTTAGACCTCAACTGGCAATCCTGCCTATCAATAATAGCAACTGGCTCCTCCTCGTAACCCAATATCTCATCTAGGTGAATGGTGCTGAAATATACCACGTGAGAGAAGTCGGCATGGCATGGATACATGAAAGACCGAATGAACTCCTGATAAACTGGGAGGCAACGCAAGCTCGTAAGCAACCTCCCCAACTCGCCTCAACACCTCGAATGGACCTATAAACCTTGGGCTCAACTTGCCCTTCTTCCCAAACCTCATAATACCCTTCATTGGTGAGACTTTCAACAGAACCTTCTCGCCCTCCATAAATGATACATCACGCGCCTTTCGGTCCGCGTAACTCTTCTGTCTGGACTGTGTTGTGTGAAGCCTCTCCTGGATCAACTTTACTTTCTCCAAAGCATCTTTTACTAGATCGGTGCCATATAACTTAGCCTCGCCAGTCTCAAACCACCCGATGGGAGAACGACATCGTCGACCATACAAGGCCTCAAATGGATCCATATCAATACTGGACTGATAACTGTTATTATAAGCAAACTCGGCCAAATGCAATAATTGATCTCACTGTCGTCCAAAGTCAATTACACATGCTCTGAGCATGTCCTCCAATATCTGAACTGTCCGCTACGACTGCCCGTCGGTCTGAGGGTAGAATGCTATGCTGAGCTCTACCCGGGTGCCTAACTCACTTTGTACCGCTCTCCAGAAATGCGAGGTGAAATGAGGACCTCGATCTGATATAATGGACACAGGCACACCGTGCAACCGAACTATCTCCCGAATGTAGATCAGGGCCAACCTCTCTGAAGTATAAGTAGTGGCTACTGGAATGAAATGTGCCGACTTGGTCAACCTATCCACAATAACCCAAACCGCATCAACCTTCTGCAAAGTCCGAGGCAACCCAACAACGAAATCCATAGTGATGCGCTCCCATTTCCACTCAGGTATAGGCATCTGCTGGAGTAGGCCTCCTGGCCTCTGGTGCTCATACTTAACCTGCTGGCAATTTAGACATCTAGACACATACTCCACTATGTCCTTATTCATCTGCCTCCACCAGTAATGCTGCCTCAAGTCACAATACATCTTTGTAGCACCAGGATGAATAGAATACCGTGAACTGTGAGCCTCCTCTAGAATCCTCTCCCTCAGGCCGTCAACATTAGGGATGCATAAGCGACCTTGAAGTATCAGAACACCATCCTCGCCAATAGAAACCTCCTTGGCATCACCTTGCATCACTGTCTCCCGAAGAGCTACCCAGTGCGGATCATCAAACCGCTGAGCCTTGATCTTCCCCAATAATAAAGACTGAGAAACAACACGTGCAAGAACTCGGCTGGGCTCTTAAAGGTCAAACCTCACTAGGTGATTAGCCAAGGACTAAATGTCCAAAGCTAGTGGTCTCTCCTCTACTGAAATGAAAGCTAAGCTACCCATGCTTTCCGCCTTTCTGCTTAAGGCATATGCAACCACATTCGCCTTACCCCAGATGATAAAGAATGGTGATGTCATAATCCTTCAGCAACTCAATCCACCTACGCTGCCTCAAATTAAGATCCCTCTACTTGAACAAGTGCTGCAAACTGCGATGGTCTGTATAAACCTCACAAGGCACCCCATACAAGTAGTGCTTGTCGCACCCCCTTTTTCCTCTCATTTCGGATCAGTAAGGGTTTTTGACATTATTGGGACAACTCATTTCCTTTTGGGATAATGGATGTGAAGGATTTGAAGAGTCGCCACCTAACGAATTAAGGTGCGTTAGGGCGCCTATTAATGGTCACAATAACACTAATTAAATAACCGGAGATTGGGTAAGGGCTTGAAATTACTTTAAGGGGAAGGTGTTAGGCACCTCTCAAAGTCCACAACTGTGGTTCCCGACCAAACGAGCTTTTGGAATTTAAACAAGTAGAAAATAGGCAGTCAAAGTATACACATGTAAACAAATAATGGTTTGAAAAGATTCGCAGTCTAAGCACACATATGTAATAAAGTTTGAAAGATTTATGGTCTAAACACACATATGTAAAGGGATAAGGGAGGTCCTAAGTTGTTTATCCTATAGGACCACATCAATGCAATGCCCGGTAATCACTCCTCAATGAGGGGCTACACGTGGAATTAGCGCACTGGTCATCATATCCAAATCTACCCTTTACCCCACCCCTTAGTGGTTATTAAGCGAGTTTATTTAATGAACTCTAAGTGTGATGTTACCCGTCCCTTTCTTATGGTCCTGGAGGAGTTCAGGACCTCTAGGTGTAGGGAGTTCTAGACGAACCCCTAAGGTTAAAAGGATAAAATTCTAAGCGACAGGCAAGAACAAATAGGACTGCTCAGATAAATGCAGAAAAGAAGTTATGAGGCTCAGATTCACCTCCATAGATAATGCACATAGGAAGCACGTCTCAAACACAAACAAGAACAGTTTATTAGACAGGATCCTAAGACAGGATATCTAAGTGGATCAATACACAGAAATATGCAGCTTTGTTTCATAAACTCAGAAGCAGATCCCTAATCAGTTTGCCTAATGATTCTTAAGCATGTGTCTTTAAGCAGTAAACACAACCAAGTAGTGTTCAAGTTTTTAAAGAGATTGATTACCTAAGGCTTGCCTAGGTGTCAGATTGTGCATAATAATTACCAGAATTGTTAAAAACAGTTCAGAGGTTGTTTTACTTAAAACATGTTGTTCTAAGTGGTGTAAATCTGAGAATGCAGGGATTGTTACCAACTTTTATTAAAAGCAGACATGATAATTACATGTAAACTATTTTATACTTTTTCTTGAATCAACAGTTTAAACTAGGCGTGGTTGAGAAAATGTAAACGAAATCCTAAAGCATGGTATCTAATATACACATATAGATGCATAAAGGTTAAGACATAATTTCAGGATGTACAGAATTCCTAAAGCATGATTTCTAAAATGCACAGAGAATTACAGAGTTGTTAAGCATGATTTCTGAATGCACGTGCAACAGCAGTTTACATTGTTTATCCTGAGAGCAGGATCTCTAAATGGCAGGCATGAACGTGGATTAAAGATATGTTGTATATTAAAGCAGTAGACGTGAAAGCCCTAAAGACATGATATCTAATGCAGGTTTGGCATGATTTGAATGAACATGTTGGTCCTAAGCATGGATTCTAATGCAGATATAGAGAATGTAAAAGCCTAAGGCATGATTTCTACCCAGCAACACTGATAAAACTACATAGTTATCCCTCCCATTTCACTAGCCAACCCCAATATTACAAACCAATAGCTGAATGAATTACATAAATAGATAAAGGAAAGAAGAAGTTAAACTATAGGGAGCCTGAAGTAGGCCCAAATGCACCAAAGTGTCCATAGCCTCAAATTCCAAAGTCATGGCCTTTCTCATGTCCGGGTGTGTCTCCCTAAGGACCTCAAGGATCCAGGGTAGTGCTCACACACAGACTTCATAACCAGAAATGAGTAAGTGCAATGTGGAAGAGCTAGCCCCAGTGCATCAGAGTTCAGAGGGATCTCACAGGGATCCCAAGGCAGTCACACACTGGAGGGGAAAAACTTAAGCACCTAAGTGTAGAGTGAGAGTGTTTGACATAGTTTTGAAAAGGTTTTAATAGGAAAGAAGTATTTGATAAAGACTCAGTTGAAGTAGTTTTATAAAATAGGAGAGTTAGTTAGCAATATAACAGTTTTGACAAGTATTGTGTAATCAAACAAACAACAGATCAAACACAGAGCCAAACAGGTTCAGCAACACTCAAATAACAACCCTTCACACAGGGATAATTGGGGATTGGGGACACATAATACACATATAATAAACGGAAGTCTTTGTAATTAAGGGGTAGCTGATAGTGCAAATAGTAAGACATGGATTCAGGAGTGCTAATTAGAACATAGTTATAGAATCAGAAGTGCTTTAGGGGGTTCATGGGATTGGGAGATGACATGGATTTCATAGCAACAATGAGGATATAGAAGTATCCAAAAATGATAGAGCATAGCATCAAGACAACTTAGGGTGACAAATCCGTTTTGCAAAAATAGGTGCATACCAAAACTGGACAACAAATAGACAAGCATTCAAAACCAGAGTAGAGTCACACTGAGACAGACTACAAGGGGGGGGGGGGGGGG
>MDKH01215775.1:0-13395 GCA_005239495.1 Nicotiana undulata | reverse complement strand
GGTGCATAGTCCGGGGTTTCATACCCTCAGGACAGGATTTAAAGACATTACTTACCTCAAAACTAGCCCGAAATTATTTCACAATGCGCTTGCCTCTCAAATCAACTTCCTAAGGCTCCAAATCTACCAAGTTTAGATTTTTATCATCAGTATGTGCTTAAAGAACGAATTTCAATTGAAAAATATCGAATTTGGCTAAAAAATCCGAATTCGGTCAAAACCCGACCCTCGGGCCCGCATCCCGAAACTCAGAAATCTTTATAGAAAAGTGTTCTTCATCTTCCCACGAGTCCGTACATATAAAGAACACCAAAATCGGAGTTCGTTTGACCCCTCAAATCGACCCTTGAAGATCTCATATTCTCAAGCCCTAAAACCCAATTTTTCTACTGATTTTTCATGAATTAACACTGGTTTTATGTTCTATAATCATCCATAATCGAGTTTTAATGATCAAAATACTTACCTCTATGAAGAACAAGGATTTTCCTCTTCAAAATCGTCCCCAAATGCTATTTTCCGTACAACAATGGCGAAAAATAAGGTTTAAGTCGCGGAGGGTTTATTTAAATATGCCCAGGTAAATCCTTCATCGCAAACCCGGTACCTCGCCACGAACGCATAGAACAAAACTCCAGCTCCCCCATTTACTCTTCGTGAACGCGGTACACCACCGTGAACGCATAGAACAAAAATTCCAGGTTCCCTATTTACTCTTCTCAACCAGCCTCTAGTATAATAGTCATAACTTTTTTCACAAAACTCCAAATGACAAATGGTTTACATTTCTAGAAACAAGACACAAAGAGCTACAACTTTCATTTTTACATCATCTCAAAATGCCTTATAGATTGTGTGATATGAGCCTCCGAAGTCAGACCTGCGCAGCAGATAATTTCCTTCTTCGCGAACGCGAGGCACTGTACGCGAACGCGAAGAGCAAAGTCCCTGATGCCAAATTTCTCTTCGCGAACGCGAACGCGAAGAACAACACCAGACACCAGCAATAGCCATCTCAAAACAGCCCGAAATGATCCGAAACCACCCCGAAACACACCCGAGGCCCCCGGGACCCCGTCCAATCACACGACTTAGTCCCATAACACCCCACGGACTTGCTCGAGGTCTCAAATCATATCAAACAACGCCGAAACCACGAATCGTAGTCCAATCCAACTTTATGAACTTTGAAATTTTAAACTTCTACATTCGATGCCAAAACCTATCAAATCACGTCTGATTGACCCCAAATTTTGCACGCAAGTCATATTCGACATTACGAACCTGTTCCAACTTCCGGAATCGCATTCCGACCCCGATATCAAAATTTTCACTTCCAGTCGGATTCTTCAAAACCTTCAAATTTCTATCTTTAGCCAAATGACTTCAAAATAACCTACGGACATCCGAATTCACTTCTGATCGCGCTCCCAAATCCAGAATCACCATACGGAGCTATTCCCAGACTCGGAATTCCAAACGGACATCTATAACACTGAAATGCCTTCCAGCCAAACTTAGAAAATTCCTTCAAAAATGCTGACTTCCACAATATACACTGAAATGCTCTCGGGTTATCCAAAACCCGATCCGGACATACGCCCAAGTCCGAAATCATCATACGAACATGCTGGAACCTTCCAATCCTGATTCCATGGTCGGTTACTCCAAATTTCAGTCTTAGTCAATTTCTTCAACTTAAGGCTTCCGAAATGAGAATTTTCTTTCCAATTTGACTCCGAACTTCCTGAATCGCAACTCCGACCATATGCACAAGTCATAATACCTGAAATAAAGTTGTTCATGACTTCCAACCGCTGAACGATGTGCTAGAGCTCAAAACGACCGGTCGGGTCGTTACAACTGTCATCATATATTGTTACGAGTTGTTGTTGGCTATTGATGTTGGACTTCGACTATCTTTCGAGCTCATCACTGCTTTCAACACAAGGTTAGGTTTGTTACTTATTGACTAGGTGGGGTCGGTTGTACTCATACTATATTTATGCACCTTGTGTGCAGATCTTGGAGTTGATGTTGTTGTGTATATGGGAGCAGGCATTGAAGATGTACTTGCTTTTCTGGATATGATTGCCACTTGTCCTTGGTAGCTTTAGATTTGCAAATCTATTTACGTATATTTCAAACATATGATGTATTTATTTCGTACCAGCATTGTAAATTCTTGTCTTAGAAGCTCATGATTTGTACTACCAATCCTTGGGATTTTGTATAAATATTCAGTTATTTTTACTCATTGACTCCTATTATTCTCAGTTGGGCTGTGTTGAACGTTACTTGATTTACCTAGCGGGTTGAGTTAGATGCCACCACGACTAGCTAGATTTTGGGTCTTAACATCCCCAACCTTCGCTTCTCTTCAAGTTGATCTTCCGCTCTTTCTGAAGATGCTCCTTAGTTTTTTAACAATGTTATTTGTTTTTTTTGTATGTTTTTTATTTGTTCATCAGAAACTTTTATAAACATCATCATCAATGTTAAATTTCAACATATTTTATGTATGTTTTGCTCTTTAATTTCCAAGCTTTTACCTGCATTATCCAAGTAGAATGAATGCTTTAATATGCAGTGACAAAATACATACGGTCTTATTTACAAAAGATGACCCTTTTATATCAACGACACTAATGAAAATATGATATCTCATCATCATATTGGTATTAAAATATGTAATATGAAGTAATTTGAATGAGTTTTATTTGAACGTTCGAAACAAATATTCATGTACATCATTTTCATAACTGATTTCTTTATAGCAGGTTCATAAGTACATGTATAATTATCCTGTGACTATATTTGTAGCCTTAACCTAATTGGTCTTAGGAATTTTCTATTTAATCACAATTTCCTGTTGATTCTTTAGTTCCTCACTTCCCATTCTATCATTGATCTTGAAATTCAAAATATTCTTCAAGGTTGTCACGTGATGGAACTTAATCCAACTCACTAGGTTACCCAAATAACAATAAAACACAATAATGTGATAATGATAAGAGTCAAAAATGAAATAGCTGAATTTTTATAAAACTCCCCCAGGACTAGTAGTACAAGTCATGAGCCACTAAGATTTAGAATTAAAAAAAAACTTAAATGAAATTATACAATATATGTTTGAAATGTATATGAATAGAATTCGAATCTAAAACAACCAAGGACAAGTGATAGACATAATTAGAACGTAGGTACGTATTCAATGCCAGACCTCGCCATACACAATAACAACACAAGGATCTGCACGCAAGGTGCAGAAGTGCACTATGAGTACAATCGACCCCCAGTACTCAATGAGTATCATAACTAACCTCGGCAAGGTACAAGAAGCAAGAACTATAAATGATACTCTCTAACGCATGCACAATTCATAATTCCAACAAGTATAAAACAGATTTATGATCAATCAGGAAAATCTCAAGTAGAGCCACTTTGATGCTCACAATTCTTTGGTTAGAATATTTGCTCAGACAACAATCCAGCATATAAGGAAGTTATGCAAGTAAACCAGGTAAACAATCAAGGAAATTCCATGTAAAGATGAAATGCAACAACAAAATATCAGTTTGTTGCGGTGCGCAACCCGATCCAATTATAGTAACCAGCTCTCCCAGATCTCTCATAAACTAGAAACTCGTCGGTTTCTCACAATCCGCATATACACCTCAAGAGAGAAACATGAGAGGGTTACCCTAGGGGGATGAATCCACATCCACGCGCAAGCACGACCATTTTAACGTGCTACCAGTCTGGTGTGGTCACAAGCTCAATATCATAAATCGACCAGCATGGTCACAAGCTCAATATCATAAATCGGCCAGCATGGTCACAAGCTCAATATCAACCACACGGACAACTCAAATGTTGCACGTATGACTCACGTGCCTACGTGGTCACATGCATAACAACATAATTCGCCCGACCTGGTCGCATGCATAACAACACAATTTTCCCGGCATGGTGACATGCATAACAACATAATTCGCCCGGCATAGTCACATGATAATAACATAATCTGCTCGGCATGGTCACATGCATAAGAATACAATATTCCTGACGTGGTCACATGCATGACAACACAATCCGCCGGGCGTTGTCATAGACATCTATTCCAATCATATCACACATGAGAAAATAAACGAGAATCCATGTATATGATAGATAACTAACAAATCTCATGCTCCTAGATTGGTATAAATGACATACTAAAGTGTAGGCATGTACAAAGTAATCTATCATAGCTCAAATCGGCAATTTCATCATAGAAAAGCATTTATTAAGTTCATTTAGCGATCAAACCTCTATGTAGCCTCAAACATAGCTTAAATAGTTTACACAATGTTACAATATGAGAAATATCATAGCATAAAGCTTAACAGTAAATTCTAGGCTTTTCATAGCCTAGAAACAACCAGAGCATGGATAAATACCCCCGGTGTTAGCACGTGGGCTAAAACCCCACACATATGTACACCTAATAGCACGTAGTTATCACAATAATTCAGCTCTGCTTGCTGATCTCCCCTGATCTGATTAATTCCCCATTGTGATGGAAATTTGATAACCTGATGTAATGTTGATGGAACCACATCCATGTCATGAATCCACGACCTTCCTAAAATTATGTTATAAGCCATTTTTGCATCCACCAGTTTAAATTTGGTGTCTTTCACGACACCCTCAGTGAATGTTGGCAACAAAATTTCTCCCTTTGTTATTACACTTGAATTGTCGAACCTAGACAAGATCGAACCTTGGGTATCACATGATTAGTTTCTTGCATTTCATTCACCACTCTTAGTAATATGATATTCACAAAGCTACCTGGATCAATCAAAACCCGCTAGATGTTAGTATCATGAACAAGTAAAGATATTATCAGCTCGTCATTATAAGAAATGAACAAGCCATATCCATCCTCGTCGTCAAATGTTATATTGTCTCCTTCCAGGACTTGTCAAACCCGCTTTCGGTGGATTACTGAGATCTTAGCTATCCTTTTCGATGTCGTGTATGTTACTCCGTTGACCTCCTTACCCCCTCTTATAACATTCACCGTCTTCTTTGGCGATGGGGGATTTGATGGTTCTTGCTTATTTTCATGTAAGTCTGATTTCCTTTCTCACTAAATAGGTCGGTTGAGATGACCATTTTTCAGTAAATAATCAAGTTCTGCTTGTAAGAGCCTGCAATCTACTGTTTTGTGACCACGATCATTCTGGAATTCATACAAGAATTCTTGACTTCTTTTGCTGGGATCTATTCTCATTTCTTTTGGACATCGCACCTTATCGCCCATACCTCTTAGCACGGCTACTAACTCGGACGTAATGAAGTTAAAATTATAATATCTTATTCTTGATCGAATATTTTGATCGCTGCTCCTTGTTATATCCCGCTCTTTCCGAATCGGGAAGAAGAACTTGCCTCCTTCTCCCTTGATATCTGATCAAATCATGCCTATTCTGGTTTCGATCTAAGATCTCTTCCCATGGGTCCCATGTAAGGTTTGTACCTATTTTTCCAGATCTCCTTTCTGATTCTGAGCATCTAAGTCCGAACCTTTCCTCCACCTTCGGTTGGGATACCTTATCTTCTTTTATTCGTAACTTTGTGATGTACCTGTTATAAATATCATTTCAAGTTGTAGTAGGAAATTCCCGTAGGATTTCCTTTAATCTTCTCATGGCTTCTAGACTTTTCTCAGTCAAATTGCTTGCAAATGCCATTGTTTCCAAATTATTAGGTACACGAGGTAACATCATTCTTTTTTGCTAGAATCGATCCAAGAATTCTCTGATTAATTATGTACTCTCTTTTTTACCTTGAAGATATATTTCATTATTTACTCTACTTTTTGATCTCCCAAATGTGATTTTATGAATGAATCTGCAAGCTCAGTAAAAAAAGTCAATTGACTTTTCAAGTAAGAGCGAATACCATGTCAATGCCCCTTTCTTAAGGGTTTCACAAAATTTCTTCACCAATACTGATTCGATTTCCATCATGGTTAAATTGTTTCCCTTGACTCCTGTAGTAAATGCAATAACATGATCTCATGGGTCAGTAGTCCCATCATACTTAGTATTATCGGGTATCTTGAATTTTTTTTGGTATTGGTAACGGTGATACACTTGACTTCTATGGTTGTTATGAATGCTTGTCAATATCCACTCCTTTAATTACATATGGTACTCATGGTATCTACTTTATCCACTCATTTAGTTCCGTGAGTTGTTCTACAAGGTCAATACAAGATTTTATAAAGAGTTATTTGGAATACTTGACCCATCGGCTCCAGAATTATTTGGTATTTTTCCACTTTCAGAGTTTTCAAGCCCTGGATGAGGGTTTTCCACAGTCATGTTCACTGGTGGTGGAGCTTGAACAACATGGAAGAAGGCTTCACAAATCTGTTGAGTAATAAATTGCTTCAATTTATCTTGCTCATTTGACAGTTCGTCAATTAGTTCTCCAGCATTACGACTAGCAAATATGACATGTGAAATTTTTCGTGAACATGGTGGAGTAGTTGTGGGTGTATGGTGTGGAGGAGTTCCTCATTTTTGCCTTCGTTGTTATCCATCACCCACCTAAATAATTTTATTAGTAGTAGACATAATTCGTTGTTATAGGCAAAATATGGAAAGTGAAAAGATTACTAGATCTCCCGATAACGGAACCAATTTGTTTAACCAAAAAATTGTTTTAATGGTCAAAGCAAATAATAAAATAATTCAAGTTTTTAATAGCCAATTTTGCTTAACTTTTCCTAATATAAAAGAATTGGAAATAATGAAAATAAAATATTGAGAGAATAAGGAAAGAGAAATCTTATTGATAATCCAGCTTCCTTCCAAAAGGAGAGAACAAAATTCTTCAACTAGCTGAGAATAAAGTATAAGAGATTGACATTATAATACCGTGAACTACTTGACAATCTTAAAAATAAGGTAAGGAGGGTTTATATATGTCACGACCCAATTTTCCTTCGTAGGATGTCGTGACGGCACATAGTCCCTAAGGCTAGGTAAGCCTAACACTTATTGAATTAATAGAAGAATCAACCATCAAAGGAAGAGTATGACATAAAAATCTTATAAACCATTACAATTCTCAAAACCAGTAGTACAAGTCATAAGCTCTACTGAGTTTGGTACAAAAACCTTTAAATACAACTGTTTCAAAATAAATATAAACAATGCAAGTACAATAACAGAAGGTGACTTCGAGGCCTGTGAACACAGCAGAAGGTTTACCTTGAGTGTTTACAACAAGATCCGTACAGCTAGCTAGCGATCGACTGACTCCGAATTTCCTGGATCTGCACAAAAATGTACAGAAGTGTAGTGTGAGTACACCACCGCAATACCCAGTAAGTATCAAGAATAACCTCAGTATAATAGTGATGAGGGACAGTCAAGACACCTACTGGACTAGATAACCTAAAAAAGTATAGGTATAGAACTAACAGAGTATGATATCTCTACAGAACTACACATAATGAAAACAATAATACGGTGCTTGCAATAGGAAATAGAAGCAAAAATTAGCAGCGGGACACCACAAGTAATAACACAGCAGAGTAAGCTGGACACTGTTTAAATTCGGTGAAAACAAATAAAGGAAAGACAAGTAGCAACTTGATAAGAGTAACCGATTTCGCACCAGGTTTGTTCAATAATTCCCACGAGGTACCAAACCTCAAAACTCACACAATCACGCGTCCTAATTCATGAACCCTAACTACTTGTCATCTTGTGCCCTCATTATAACCGCTAATTGCACGGACGACTCACGTGCCAATAGAAAAATTCTCACATATAAGACATGTAGACGGAGTACATACAAATGTAGCATCAGTGTTCATCTTCTTAAATCGATAGGGTGATAAAGTACGTGTATGCTTGTGCAAGTGTTCTATCATAGTTCAGGCCAACGAATAAGAGTAAAGAAAATGAACGGCATATAAGTAACGATCCCCACAATTTGCACCAAGTAAAACTCACACATATTAGGCACGCCAGTACATAAATATCAACAACAACAATGTCCCCATGCCTTCACAAGTCATCACAAATCAATCCCCGACATAGACCACCTTGTCTCGCCATGTGCCCAATAAAAAAGTAAATTCCCGCCTTGTCTCGCTGCACGCGCATAATAATATTCCCACATTGTCTCTCCACATGCGCAAACCCACATATATAGCTTGCCTTGTCACGCCGCATTTACAAATATCATTAGTAACAATAGCACGGTAGAACCTCGTGAAAATACCCGAACAAAACCTCTCAACAATATCACGTGCCAAAAACAAAGGATCATAATAGAATGACCTTCACAACATGTGCCCATATTCCATAACATTTCATCTAAATAGTGTCAATACCACAACCGAGCATAGCCCTCGGCTCAACAAAACTGAGTACAACAGCATCAACAACAACAACAATAGCACGAGAATACAACATGTAAATCAACTCGAGAGCTTTGGATAACAAATAAGCAGTAGAACGAGATCACAAAGAATAAACACAATGGGGAATACTAGTCTCAATAAGAGTGGCTCAACAAGGGAGAAATAATATGTAACAAATGATTCCAAATAAGGATGAGGAAACTACGATAAAGGATGACTAACCTTTATTTAGGGTTGAGAAATTACGAAGAGATGCAACAAATTCAATTAAGTATAAGCAACGCAAAAGATAATCATAACCTCAAATAAGGATAGACAATTACAGAAGAGATAATAATGATTTCAATTAAGTATAAGCAATTAGGATAACATAGCAATCGAAAAGGCAACAACTTCAGTTAAGGCAAGAGTCAAATAGACAATAAGGATGAAACATGAAGCAATTAATTCCAATTAAAACACGTTGAGGTGAAACTAGTATGGGAACTTAACATAAAAAAACATCTTCATATCTAATGAACAAAAGAACCTAAGAGCTCTAAAAGGTCAACTTTCAACAAATACGTTTGAGCACGTGCTCGTTACCTCGCGTACACGGACTTCACATGACACAATTAGCACCAAAGACTCAAATCCAAAGAGGTAGTTTCTCCCACACAAAGTTAGGCAACATACTTACCTCAAAGGAGAAAGACCAATACTCTAAAATGGCCCCCCTCTCAAGTGAAACAACCTCCGGACAGCTCAAATCTAGCCAAAATAACTTCAAACCATAAATAAAACTCATAGAACACAATTTCGGATAATAAACTTTCAATCTTTAACAAAAACTAAAAAGTCAACCCACAGGACCACACCTCGAAACCCGATAAAAGTTACAAAACCCCAACACTCATTCCAATACGAGTTGAACCATACCAAAATTATCATTATTCATTTTGAAATTTTTTACAAATTTCCCAATCTTTCATTTTGATTCTCACCATTTTGATGTTAAAACTCAAATAAAATCATGAAGTATACATAAAAATTAAACAAGGGCACTTACCCAACGATTGAAGATGAAATTCCTCTCTCAAAATTGTCGACTCTCGGACCTAGGTTTAAAAAATATCACAAAGGGATGCAAAAAATCCGAATTACACAGTTGAAAACAAGCTGCACGTGTCGCATTTGCGATCCAGGGTTTGCAATTTACAAACCCTCGCAAAAGCGAAGAAGCCTTCAAAATTTTGAACAAGAACATGGCTAGAAAATATCGCAATGGGTATCACAATTGCCATTGAAATATTCGCAATTCAGACCACACTAGAAACTAGCAGTCTCTCCAACACGGAAATGAGTGTAACTCTCTTATACAATGTCTGAATTCGACGATTCTTTTTTATATGACTCCGTAATTACGATACAGATCTAATGATTCAATAAAACCAAATTTGGATCTCATCTGCTTAATGTGGTATAATTTATGCTTGAAGAAACGACATTGAAGCATAAAAAACAAGCGCAACACAACCTAAACCTATCAGAAACTCACCCAAGTCACTTGGGACCTCGTCCGAACATACCAACAAGTCTTGTAACACAACATGGACCTACTTGAGGCCTCAAATCATATCAAATAACGTCGAAAATTATGAATCACACCTCAAATCGAACTTATGAACTTTCAAATCTTCCAACTTCTAAAACTCATGCCGAAACATATCAAATCAACCCGGAATGACGTCAATTTAACATGCAAGTCCCAAATGACATAACGAAGCTAATCCAACTCTCGGAATTGAAATATGACCCCGATATCACACAAGTCAACTCTCGATCAAATTTCTCAACCTTCCAAAAACTTCTACTTTCAAACTTTCGCCGAAATGCTTCAAATTACTCTACGGACCTCCAAATCCAAATACGGACGTACACCTAAGTCCAAAATCACCATACAAATCTAGTAGAATCATCAAAACACTATTTCAGAGTCGTCTACACAAAAGTCAAATTCTGGTCAACTCTTAACGCTTAAGCTTCTAAAACACAAATCTTTCTTCCAAATCAATTCTGAATCATCCAAAGTCCGAACTTGGCTACGCACGCACATAATAACACATAATACGGAGCTAATCGAGACCTTAAGCCACTGAACAGAGCGATAACACTCAAAACAACCGATCGGGTTATTACAATATAGCAACACAATTTACAATTTCTTTGCCTTACTTACTTCCCACCTGTTACTCATATTTATTACATTAGTTTCCTGTTATTCGAGTAATTTATAATATTTTTGTTAATTATAATCAATCGTGCATAATTAGGGATTATATCGATTTCTTTTCATATTCGTGGCTATTAATGAGCCTTCTTTCCTGTCCATCTTTAATTTTCCATCACACTCCTATCTTTTTCCCCAATTGTCAGGTGTAATTTCCTTGTAAGAAATCCCGTGGGTGTTTTACCCTTGCTTCTCCTAACCTTCATTCTTCTTTATTGCCATGACATATTTTGTTCTTTATTAATCCACATGATGAGTTTATTTTTCTACCAATACACTCATAGTCTGACCAATTATTTTTTTAAAAGAGGGATTAGTGAAATAAGATACTTCATATATATAGTAGACACATAGGCTAGAGAGGATAAAACAAATTCAACAAACATTGGGTGAATCAATTGCCTATGTATTATTAATCTAACACAGATCCAGATCAAGGCGACAAATGAGCAAATAGTTGAGAAATGGTAGACCAAAGTTCTTTATTTTTTTTTAATTTTATAAAGCTTTGGATATAGGTTAGTAAATCTCTAACATTTTGTCAATTAACTTGTTATCGTAACCATACCTCGTTTCCAAATATTTGACGAGCGCAAAGCCGGTACAAAAAATTGAGGCTCGCTAGTCAAAGATAGTATAGTTATTAATCGTCTCCATAAAGATTGGTTTAAATAATATTCAAATAATAGTTCAGCTTAACACTACTATGGAAAATAAACCTTTGATTTCGAATAATGAAAGAACTAAGAGTAACAACTTGTCACGAACGGGGATCCCACCCTCGAGACCGTGAAGGCACCTAATGTTCACTTACTAGGCAAGCCAATATTAGTTAATCAATTTAATAATTGAACAGTTCAAAACTGAATAATAACAATTATTAACAATGATTAAAGCTAAAATACATGAAGTAAACCCATAATATAACACGGTCTAACTCAATACCAGAAGTCTGGTGTCACCAGTACATGAGTAACTAGAAGTCTACAAGTATAGTTTGAAGCAAATATAACTGCTTGAATGAGATAAACGGTAAACATAAAAAATGGAAGGGGACTTCAAGGTCCGCGAATGCCAGCATCTCTACCTCAAGTCTCTTAAGCAAATATGATCCAATCCGAGCAGATGCACCTCTAAACACCGTTGGGACCAATGTCAATATATGCACAAGAAGTGCAGAAGTGTAGCATGAGTACAACTGACCCAATATACTCCATAAGTGTCTATCCTAACCTCGTCGAGGTAGGGTTGAGGCTATAGCAAGACACCTACTTAAAATCCTGTACATATAGGAGATGAAGGTGCATTATAGGATAGCTTCTCAGGATGAGAGTCATAAGAACCACGACCTCCCAAAGCACCGTGGGATGTTAGAAGCTCTAACTGAATCATCCAGGGAGGATAGCCCCTACCAAATGAATCCCTGCCTCCAGACGAGGCACCACTAAAACTACCAGAATGATGAGGCCTCTTCTCAGATACCACCTCTCTGCCCTGACCACGAATCATCTCGATCTATCTAGAAATCTCTACGGCCCGCTGGAAAGAAATATCATCCCCAATCTTTTTGTCCATCTGCAGCCTGATACCAAAAGTAAGTCCATCAATGAATCTCCTCACTCTCTCCCTCTCAGTAGGGAATAAAATAACTACATCAAGAGCTAGTCCACAAATCGGGTCTCGTACTGGGTTACACTCATGCTACCCTACTGAAGGCGCTCGAACTGCCTGTGGTACTCCTCTCTCAGAGTGAAAGGGATAAACTTTTCCATAAAAAACTGCAAAACTCACCCAAGTGAGGGGTGGCGAACCTACTGATCTACCTCGCTCGTAATCCTGCCACCACCTCTTAGTAGAATCGGTTATATGAAGCTCCGCAAAGTCTACTCCATTGGAATCGACAATACACATGTTGTGCAACACCTCGTAGCAACGGTCCAAATAATCTTGTAGGTCCTCAGAAGTTGTACCACAAAAAATGAATAGGAAAGAGCTTTGTGAACTTTTCCAATCTCATCAATCCCTTAGAAGACATCGCGAGCCTTTCCCAATAACAGGATGAACCACCCCAACTACTAGAACAACTGGGGTCTGATATATGGGAGCCATCTGCTTCGGAGTGTGAGTAGTAGGGTTCAATGCTCCTCCCCCTGCCTAAGAGACAGCCGGTGCCATAAAAAATGCACCGGTCTGGGCCACACTCTCTATAAGGACCACCAAGTGGACTAGAGCGTCCTGAAGTATGACAGTGTCTATGAATCTTTCCGAGACCTGAGCGGCTCCACAGTCGATGCTGCTGCACGAGCTCTAGGATGAGCTCGGCCTCTAGATTGACCTCGGCCCCAGCCCCTACCCCCACCATTGTAATGGTTGTAATAGGGGGCTCCATCTCCTTCCTGACTGTAGATGTTGTGTGTGTTCTCGCCATCTGCGAAAGAGCAAGAATGGAATGATTCAAACATCAATGATACAATAAAATCACATGATAGAGAAGGAAAGAAGCAAGATTTTCCTAAAGCTCTATAGCCTCTAGAATGTAGGTACAAACGTCTCTGTACCGATCATCCTGACTCTACTAAGCTTGCTCATGACTCGTGAGACCTAGGCAACCTACTGCTCTGATATCAACTTAGTGCTGGGCTAGCAGAAAATCAAAGTTTATCAGAAGCCTGGTCTAAAATTCCTGAAAAAT
>ML260814.1:2187-23393 GCA_005239495.1 Nicotiana undulata | reverse complement strand
TTGTGACACCCCGGTTTTGGGATTGTTCGTTGTAGATGTCTTATCATTTCATTATGAGTTTTTAAGGTAATATTATTACTTTTCTGCTGTGAAACGTTTGAAGTGATTTGGGATGTTCAGTAAAGATTTGAGAGTTAATGGTGTGGGATGTTTTTCGGAAAAAGGTTGGACATTAATGAATTCGAGTTATTTCAGTAAATGTTTGAAGGTTAATAGCTTTAAATACTGTTACGTTGTGTTATTAAGGCAATAATGTTGTATACGTTGGCTTGTCTAGCGGGTTCAACGTTAGACGCACTCACGGCCTGAAGAGTGGGATTTCGGGTCGTGACAATGGGGTTGATTTTGCTGTGTTTCAGATGACGGATTCCACCAAGAGGTGGTTGGAAGATTATGTAATTACTAGACGAGTTGTGGCTCTGACTGAATATGCGGACGTATTGAGAGATCACCCAGTGAATCAGGTAGGGGTGCAAAGAACCTTGACATCCGGTTGATTTATATGAGCTGTGGAGTTTAACATTGTGTATTATCAGAAATTGGGACCTATGACTTCGTGCCAAGGGGGGAAGTCCACCGTCAAGGAATTGATTGTGGGGTCATGTGTTATATCGGTTTTGGCTTGGAATGTATAAGGCCTGCGATTTTGCAAGAGATAAAGCTGGGACTTGCGGTATGTCTGCCTCCTTAATAACCCTATACCTCAATACCAAAGGAGTCATATAGCCAACTTTAAATCTACAGAAGGTTTACTCAGTGTGGAAGTCACAATTGCGGATTTTGGGGTGCTTCAGAGGGAGTACAATGGTTGATAAGCTTCTAGACTATATGGTTCGTGCCAAGATCTATCTGTATAGAGCTCTTTTTTTGTGATCATTGTGTGTCATTAGGGATGAGAGTTACCCCAAAAGAATAACGAAGAGTATATGAATAAATGGGGTAGCTTAACGGTGTTGAGTCAACATGGTAAAGAAGAAATTGGTCGTCGGTGGTCGAGGCAAGCCTACAAAGAGAACGACCAGTCATTGCAACACCAATTATTTGACTCAGTTCTCATAATGCTTTTGAAAGAGTATGTTTCTCAAACTTCCCATTTTTGTGTGGCGCTTAGGGTTTGAACGGTTGCGTCAGGTCACCATGACGGTTTCAGAATATGCCATCAGGTTCGATAAGGTAGCCCTTCATACTCCTACTTCGGTTCATATAGCCAGAGAGAAAGTTCACAGACTCATTAAAGAACTCAAATATGATTGTAAAATTTTTGTACGACTCAGGACAGGTTGATACTTCATTTCGGCTAGTAGTAGAAATTTTCCTAGACGTAGGAGAGTCATATTTCATCAGAGCACTCAGGCTACATGCCTCATTGCAGTTACAACTCAACTTACATGACCAGCTAGGGGAAGACGGGTCGGAATGTCGAAGGTGGAGGTCAGACTCCTAGAGGTGGAGACCCAGTCTGTTGATATATTTTCCATGGTATGGATGGGGTCATTACATTAAAAAGTGCCATTACAAGTACAATCTCTTGTTATGATAAAGTGATAATTTCCTTAACTTGATTTGGTTATGAGTATCTAGAAAGTCCTCCTAATATGCTCCACTCTCGGGTGAGCTTCGTAACTCTAAAAACTCTACTTTTGTGAATACTTGTATTGAGAAATTCTATGGGGATAGCTATGTCCATCACTACGTATTGTAATTCTATTTAACAGAAAATATTTAAAAGAAGGAAATGGAATGTTTCGATTAGCACGATATGCATATCACCTGTGATTCAGAATTGAGGATGAGATCCTCGCGTCTTAATGTGATTTGATATGTTAAAATCGGGCTACGAGCCGTAGCAGAAGTTATGTAAGGATGAGATACTTGTGATGGAAATTCTTGTGTTTAAATTCTTCTTTGTGAATTAAAATTTTACTATAGTACTGGTAGGGAGTCATGCCTGTTAGGCTTATTCAACAATTTATGTATAAAATAATGATAATAATAACAAATAAATAAATTAATTAATTAATTAACTATCCGTGCATAATTTTCCAATTTCATGCTATAATTATTGAGCCTTAACCTACAAGGTAGGTGCCCGCCCATGTGGCGTTAAATGAGACACGTTAATTTGGGTATATAATTACGAGGACTTCAAGCATCGTATCTCGTTATCGGTATTATGAAGGTTTGAAAGGAGATTTTCTTTGTTGACGTGAAGCTATTTGATAATTCTGTAATTGACTATGATAAACTATTAAGGAAATAGAGGCAGTCAAGTACTGTCCTAGACCCACTATAGCCACAGAAATCAGAAGTTTCTTGGGTTTGGTGGGTTACTACCGTCGATTTATGGAGAGGTTCTCATTTATAGCAGCCCCAATGACCAAATTGACTCCAAAATGTGCCCCATTTAAACGGTCAAACGAGTGAGAGGCGAGCTTTCAGAAGCTCAAGACAGCCTTGACTTCAGCACCAATATTGGTGTTACCATCAGGTTCGGGTTCTTTCATGGTGTATTGTGACGCTTCCTGAGTTGGACTTAGAGCAGTATTGATGCAGGATGGCAGAGTGATTGCATATGCGTCTCGGTAGTTGAAGGTCCATGAGAAGAATTATCATGTTCATGACTTAGAGTTGGCAGCCATTGTTCATGCATTGAAAATTTGGAGGCACTATCTTTATGGCGTGCCGTGTGAGGTTTTTACTGACCATCACAGTATCCAGTACTTATACAAGAAGAAAGATCTAAATTTGAGGCAACAGAGATCGTTAGAGTTACTAAAGGATTATGATGTCACCATATTATATCATCCAGGGAAGGCCAACGTGGTGGCCGATGCATTGAGTAGGAAGGCGGTGAGTATGGGAAGCCTTGCGTATATTCCAGTTGGTGAGAGACCGTTAGCTTCAGACATTCAAACATTGGCTAATCAGTTCGTGAGGTTGGATATTTTGCCCAGCAGTGTTCTAGCTTATATAGTCGCTCTGTCTTCTCTAATTGAGCGTATCCGGGAGCGACATGATGATGACCCGCATTTGATGGTCCTTAGGGACACAGTTCGACGCGATGGTGCCAAGAAGGTTATAGTTGGAGATGACGGTATCTTGAGGATGCAGGGTCGTATATTTATGCCTAATGTTGATGGCCTTCGTAATTTGATCCTTGAGGAGGCTCACACTTCTAAGTATTCGATTCACCCGGGTGCAGCAAAAATGTACCAAGACTTGAGGCACCATTATTGGTGGAGAAGGATGAAGAAGGACATTGTTGCGTATGTGGCTCGTCGCTTAAATTGTCAGCAGGTAAAGTATGAACATCAGAGACCTGGTGGTTTGCTACAGCAAATAGAGATTCCTGAGTGGAAGTGGGAGTGTATCACTATGGACTTCGTTGTTGGACTCCCATGGACTCAGAGAAAATATGACGTAGTTTGGGTTATTGTGCATAGGTTGACTAAATAAGCACATTTAATTCCTGTGGCAAGTACTTATACTTCAGAGCGCTTGGCTTAGTCATATATTCGAGAGATTGTTCGCCTTCATGGTGTGCCTGTGTCTATCATTTCTGATCAGGGTACGCAGTTTACTTTGCACTTTTGGAGGGCAGTTCAGCGTGAGTTGGGTACCCGAGTAGAGTTGAGTACAACATTTCACCCTCAGACTGACGGGCAGTCCGAGCGTACCATTCAGATATTGGAGGATATGCTCCGCACTTGTGTTATTGACTTTGGAGGTTCTTAGGATCAGTTCTTGCCGTTAGCGGAGTTTGCCTATAATAATAGTTATCAGTCGAGCATTCAGATGGCTACTTATGAGGCATTATATGGTAGACAGTGTAGATCTCCAGTTGGATGGTTTAAGCCGGGAGAGGCTCAGTTATTGGGTACAGACTTAGTTTAGGAGGCCTTGGATAAGGTCAAGATTATTCAGGAGAGACTTCGTGCAGCTCAGTCTAGGCACACGAGTTATGCAGATCGTAAGGTTCGTGATGTGGCATTCATGGTTGGAGAGAGAGTATTGCTTCGTGTATCGCCCATGAAGGGTGTTATGAGATTTGGGAAGAAGGAAAGTTGAGTCCTAGGTATATCGGGTCATTTGAGATTCTTGATAGAGTGGGAGAGGTAGCTTATAGACTTGCGTTGCCTCCAGGGTTATCCTTAGTTCATTCGGTATTCCATGTATCTATGCTCCGGAAATATCACAGTGACCCGTCCCACGTGTTAGATTTCAGCTCTGTCCAATTGGACAAGGACTTGACTTATGAAGAGGAGCCGGTAGCCATTTTAGACTGGCAGGTTTGTCAGTGGAGGTCTAAGAGTTATCCTTCAGTTCGAGTGCAGCGGAGAAGCCAGCCCGTTGAGGCAGCTACTTGTGAGTCTGAGTCGGACATGCAGAGTAGATATCCACACTTGTTTGCCAATTCAAGTAATTTTATATGTCCGTTCGAGGACAAACATTTGTTTTAGAGGTGGAGATTGTGATGACCCAAGGGTTATTTTATGAATTTAGAGTCCGTTCTAGGCCTAATATCCATAAAAAGGTTAATTTCAAATACCTCGATTTGTGTGCGCAGCCCAGGCGTGAAACCGAAAAGCTTTTATGTGAAAATATGAAAACTAGTAATTTCTAGAATTAAAATTTGATTATAGTTGACTTTGGTAAACATTTTAAGTAAACGGGCCCGGATCTGTGTTTCGACGATCCCGGGAGGTCCGCAGTAAAATATAGGATTCGGGCGTATGCCCGGAAATGAATACCGAGGTCCCAAGCCTTAGAAATCAATTTTTGAAAGAAATTATTTTGCTGACTTTTTAATGAAATAAGGAAAAGAATTAACGTTTAAAACCGTTGGTATCGGGCCCGTATTTTAGTTTCGGAGCTCGATACAGGGTTTTTATGATATTTAAGCCTTGTCTGTGAAATTTGGTGAAAAAAGAAGTTTATTTGACGGGATTCGGACAACCGGTTGAGAAATAATGATCTTTAAGTGTTCTTGAGAAAAATGATGAGTTTTTAGCTTTAATTCAAAGATTTACATGTTATTTTCATGATTTGGTCGCACGAGCAAGTACGTATGATGTTTTTAGACTTGTGTGCATATTTGGTTTAGAGCCCCGAGGGCTCGGGTGAGTTTCGGATAGGCCACGAGATGGTTTGAACATGTAAAATGTTGCTGTAAATGCCTGTTCTGGTGCAGTGATTTTTGTGCTATGCGATTGCATAGTAACAACCGCGATCGCATAGAGTAAATTATGGGGGTCTCCTTTTGTTCTATGCGAACGCGTTCACCCCCACGCGAACGCACATGGTAATTGGACCTAAGGGAGGGGGAAACTAGTTGAACTATGCGAACGCCACCTTTGGGCCGCGATCGCGTGAGCCCCAGTTGCAATTATTTTGGAAAAGTATGGGTTGTTTTCCTTGTTTTCTTGTGGTACAGAAAGGTTGTGTTGTTGGAAATTGCTTTACGAGATACATATATTTATGTATATTCCTGTTGGTTTTATTTTTGATAATGTTGAGGAAGTTGTGAGAAATGCAGTTTAATTGTTTTATGATTGTTGAGGTTTACGTGGCTATTTGGTTTCCTTTGATTATTGCCAATTGTTGTCGCAAGTGTGTTAAAAATATTGGTTGTTCTCTTGATTCTATCATGTTACATAGAAACTGAGCTGGGTTGACAGCGTTACGACGTTTACATATATTCTAGTTGGTTTTATTGTGAAATAATTTTGGTTAAAGCTTACGAGCTATACTATTTTCTGTTTGCAATTATTGAAATAAAAATGTTGAGAAAGGCTTGGCCTGAGCTGTGAAAGTTTTGATAAATAAACAAATGATAGTGATAAGGGTGGATAAATGATAGTGATAAGGGTGGATAAATGATAGTGATAAGGGTGGATAAATGATAGTGATAAGGGTGGACAGGGAAAATAAATTGATAGTGATAAGGGCGTATAAATGATAGTGATAAGGGTGGATAGGTGGAATCGGGTTGCAAGCCGCAAAGAGACAGTGATAAGGGAGGATATTTGTGTTTTACTAATTTTTATTACAACGATTTGGAAAAATTATTGTTTTACTCTACTGTTTCTCATATTCTGCACATACGGTGTTTTTAAAGTAACGTTGGAAATTTGAAAATTTGTGTGAGACTTTGGTGACGGCTGAGTCCTGGAATAGGCGACTGAGTTACTTTATTTATTGTTTCAAATTATATTTTCTTGTTCGTGTATAATTATTTTATTGCTTTATTATATATATAGATATTGTTACAGGTTAAGTTGTAATTGCCCCGCCTTAGCCTCGTCACTACTTCGTCGAGGTTAGGCTCCGCACTTACTCAGTACATGGGGTCGGTTGTACTGATACTACACTCTGCACTCTTTTGTGCAGATCCAGGTACCGGCCAGCAGTAGAGATATTTAGAGCAGTTACTTAATCTCTGGAGACACGAGGTATATCTTCCGGCATTCGCAGATCTTGAGAGTCTTCTCCTATTTTTTTATAAACACTATTTTATTATATTCAGAACAGTTACACTAATTCTTTCAGCCCAGTATTTGTAGTATTCTTTAGTAGTTCGTGAATTGTGACACCAGACCCTGGGGGGTCTTAGAGTTATTTATACAATTAGTTCGTGGTTCGGTTTATTTAATTGTTCATTATTTTATCTTCAGATTTATTCATTGAAAACCAATAGATTCAGTTTACTTTAAATTATTTTATTATGTCTAAATGAATAATTAATACAAAGTAATTAATCGAATTCTAACATTGACTTGCCTAACGAGTGTGATGTTAGACGCCATCACGATTCCTAAGATTGAGAATTTGGGTTGTGACATCCCTCTGCCTTTGAAGTCGTACACATTACTACCGATAATTTACTTATTTTAAATTTCTCCCCCTTCAGACTACCGACGCTCAGAAGCAACCCAACGCTCTCAGTTTGCTACCTTGCTTTTGCTGATATTAACTTGAGTGATAAGTCACAATATTGTTTCATTGTCTTTTTTAAAAGTAATTGGAACAGTGGCTCAATATCTTTTCCACCCTCTTATTTTCTAAATTCTTTGCCAATTTTTTTATAATTAATTTAATAAGCTATTCCTAAAATAAAAAAATACATAAATCACCTACTAATTACTAGCAGTAATAGAATTCAACCTCCTCTGAATTCTTTAATCCTTTATCTCCACACACACATAGTTAGAAAGCCAAACATATAGTGAGATACGTAAATATAGTACTCCCTCTGTTTTTTAATTTATGTAAATCTATTTTTTTTGTAGTCCGTGTCAAAAGAATAATTTTTTTCATATTTAGAAATAATTTACCTTTATTTAATGATTTATAGCCACATAAAATATAATATATGTGTCTCATTTTACAACACAAGTACAAAAGTATTCTTTTTTTTAAAACTCCACGCCAAGTCAAATGAGATCACACAGACAAAACGGAGGAAATAGTATATAACTATATATGGAGGATGATAGAGAGACGAGAGAGAGCTAATTAGGAGAGAAAAAAGCGAGAAAATGGGAATTAGATCAAATGCCAAAGAAAAGAGGAGGAGCAGCAGCAGCAATGAAGGTTGGGGAATGGGATTCTTCTTCATTTTCTTCCCAGAGGATGATTCCACCATAATCACCAACAATGACGGACGACAAAAAAACCAACATTTTTTGAAATTTTTTCATAAAGCACTATTGTTTAGTGGTTATTAGTTATCTATAAATATCATTTGTTATATTACGGCCTGTAGATACGTTTTCAGTTGTTATAAGATGTATTTGATATATTTAGACAATTGTATTCATGAATACAGTAGGAAAAATAGGTGTGAATCATGGAAGTCCAGCTAATCAATTGTTGTATTCAATTGTATTCAAAAGTTGTATTCTTGAATACAGTAACATATATTCCTTAAAAATGACCTTTCAACTTTTTTAAAACGGAAAGGAAATCAATTTAGCAGATAGTCTCCTAATATAACTCAACTAACATAATTATATAACCCATAATCTGTATTTATCCCTTCGAAAATCTCGATCCGAAAAGTATAAAAAAAACAGAGTAATCTGTGGATTTTCAATTCTCCCTTCTTTCTTTATGTTCCTTTGTTACAGTTCGTACAAAACAGTTTTCAACCACAAAAAATCGAGAATTATACAGTTGTATATAGAAATACAGTATAATTAGATTTTGCATCTAGCAAGTTTAACAGTGTTATTGCGTCATTCTGGAAAGTGGAACAGTGAGCGTCACTGCGTCGATTATTCGATTGAGGAAATACTAATAAAGGAGTATGTGTCGTATAATGATTTGGTTGCATCAATTTCTAAGAAAATGGACATAGATTAGAGCTCAAAGACCATTAAAATTCAATACAAAGTAGAAGAAAATTGACTTTGGTCAATATTTTTTGTAAACAGACCCGGACCCGTGATTTGACAGTCCCGGAGGGTACGTAGGAAAATATGGGACTTGGGCGTATGCGCGGAATTGAATCCCGAGGTCCCAAGTCTGAGAAATGAATTTTTAAAGAAAATTATTTTCTGAAAATAATAAAGACTTATAAAAATGAACCTTGATGTGAAACCTGTGTTGCCGGGCCCGTATTATGGTACCAAAGCCCGGAACAGGTTTAATATGTGTTATTTAAGTTATTTGTGAAATTTGGTAAGGAACGGACTTGATTTGACGTGTTTCGGATCAAAAATGGGAAATTGAGAGTTAATGAAGTTATAAGGAAATTCCTTAAATTTGAGATTTGGTTTGGAGCGTGATTTTATGTTATCGAGGTCCGAATGTGATTCCGAGTCCGGGAATAGTCCCGTTATGTCATTTATGACTTGTCTGCAAAATTTGATGTCATTCCGAGTTGTATAGGTCGGTCCGGCGCATTGTTATAGAATCAAGAACTTGAAGTTTCTTAAGTTAGGATTTTAGGGGGTTTTGGGATGTGATTTTGAGATTTAGCGTTGTTTTGGGTGTTCCGAAGTCTCGAGCGAGTCCGTATTATGATTTAGGACTTGTTGGTATATTTGGACGGGGGCTCGGGTGGGCCCAGGTGCCTTCCGGACACCCAACGGGGCTAAAAACCAGCTAGAACAACTGCTGGTGCAGCTGTTGCTGGTGTGACCGCAGGTGCGGGACCGCTCCTGCGGTCCTAGCCTCGCAGGTGCGGAGGTTCCGCAGGTACGGTTCTTTTTCCGTAGGAGCGGAGCCGCAGGTGCGGTCTCCAGCTCCGCAGGTGCGACCCTAGCCTGCCTTGACCATTTTCCGCAGGTGCGAGCTATTTCTCGCCAGTGCGGGACCGCAGGTGCGGAACCCCTGTAGGCCAGAGTGTTTTAAATGCCAAAACTCGGGATTTCTTAATTCCCTTCATACCAAAAACCACATTAGAGACTTGTGAGCTTGGGAAGGACACACCACGACCTAGCTACTGTTAAGGTAAGTTAATTCATTCCTAATACTAGTTTCATGCATGAATAGTTAATGGGATTACCTACTAAATTAATGGAAATCAAGAATTGGGTAGTAGCTTTAGGTTTTTTGTGAAATTTGTGTATTGTCCGTTTAATGCCATGAATTCAAGTAGAAACTTCATATTTATGATCCTTAGTCTATGGGTGAGTGATTCCTTCGAGAATTTTCCGGATTCGAGCATGCGGGCCTGGGGTCGAATTTTGGTATTTTTGGAAAAATGATAGAAAATGTATAACTAGGCTATGGATTTGGTTTATTGAGTAATTATTGATGTTAATAACTCAATTGTGTCTAGATATTATCGATTCGGAGTTGGATTCGAGAGGAAATGCTGTGATTGAGGCTTGACTTGCATTTTGGAGCCGAGGTAAGTGTTTGGCCTAACCTTAGCTTGAGGGATTAGGTATAGAGTCTTATTTGCTATGTGTAATTCATGTCCAACGTATAGGTGAGGTGACGAGTACCTATATGTTGCGGTCAAGCATGCCCGTGAGTCAATTGTGATGAATTGTACCGTGTTCTTGATATTCTCTGTACTATGAATAATCAGTGATTAGAAGTGATACATTGATGTTGTTTCATGACGTGGGAAATCATTGATTAATTGTTCAGTTGGGGCTCTTACTGTTGAAATTACACTTCTGAGCGAGTTTGGTTATAGCTGAGTCCCTTGCCTGGACGATAGAATTTTATTGAGCATTTATGTACACTTGAGATTTCTTATTGGTAGTTGCACATAATATTGCTGATTGTTTATTATTTAACGCACGAGGGGACATGCCGTGCTGATTTCTTATTATTTATCGCACGAGGGACATGCCGTGCTTATTGTTTATTATTTATCACACAAGGGGACATGCCGTGATGATTGCTTATTATTTATCGCACGAGGGGACATTCCGTGTAGATTGCTTATTATTTATCGCACGAGGGGACATGTCGTGCTGATTATTTATTATTTATCACACGAGGGGACATGCCGTGATGATTGCTTATTATTTATCGCACGAGGGGACATGTCGTGCTGATTATTTATTATTTATCACACGAGGGGACATGCCGTGATGATTGCTTATTATTTATCGCACGAGGGGACATGCCGTGCTGATTGCTTATTATTTATCGCACGAGGGGACATGCCGTGCAGATTGCTTATTATTTATCGCACGAGGGGACATGTTGTGCTGATTGCTTATTATTTATCGCACGAGGGGACATGCCGTGCTGATTGTTTATTATTTATCACACGAGGGGACATGTCGTGATGATTATTTTATTGTTTATCGCACGAGGGGACACGCCGTGCCTGTTGTTGTTCACTACCTGTTCTGAGATATTAAATTCCGGCATTTACTTTCACTTTTCAGTAATCCCCTGTTCTACTGCGCTAGTATTTGTTGCCCCTTTTACCCCCAGCATGTTCTCCCTGTATCTGCTTTTACTTGTTTATTTCCGTCGATATTTTCCTGTTATTATGTAGAATTGCATAGGTACATATATTGTTGTCGGTCCTAGACTCGTCACTACTTCGTCGAGGTTAGGCTCGGCACTTACTCAGTACATGGGGTCGGTTGTACTGATGCTACACCTGCACTTCTTTATATTGTGCAGAACACGCAGCCGGACCCGGTGGGCATTGACGGAGGGAGCATTCCACCAGTTTATTCAGGAGACCTCGAGGTAGACCCGCAGACGTTCGTGGGCTTTGGCGTCACCTTCTACTTCAGAGACAGTCATATGTACTTATTTTCAGACCATTGTATTCTGTAATCTCATAGACAGTTCGTGAGTATGTGACACCAGTTCTGGGATATGTATATGGGTTTTATTTCGAAGTTGCTCTATTATTTTGAATTCAGTTAACCTTCATATTGTTGACCATCGATGCCTTAGTTATCTTGTTCGTTTTAGTTGTTAATGAGCTTATTTGGTTCAAACGTTGGCTTGTCTAGCGGGTTCAGTGTTAGACGCAGTCATGGCCCGAAGGTGGGATTTCGGGTCGTGACAATTTTTTATTTTTTATGTATTAATAATACATTTATTCTTGTGGAGCATTACGCTGGTACAGAAGATTTGTATGTAAATTCAAATTGTATGTAGATGTATTTAGCTGTATTTGTTAATTTTTTCCTGACCTTCACTATTGTGTTTTTTTTTATGTATTAATAATACATGTATTCTTGTGGAGCATTACGCTAGTACAGAAGAATTGTATGTAAACTGAAACTGTATGTAGATGTATTTATGTGTATTTGTGAATTTTTAATTGACCTTCACTGTTGTGCTTTTTTTAATTTTTATGTATTAATAATACATGTATTCTTGTGTATTACAGTGGCTCTAACTATTTTTTATTAATTGTACTAGTTGTATTTAAATGTATACTTATAAGTATAGCGTATTCAGACATGTTTAAATGTATACAAGTGTATATATTTGTGTTGTATACTGATCATATGTAGAATGATAAATTCTTTGCAGCTATGCATTATTATGTATGTCAGAAGATTGTGAATGGAAGTTTAAGGCTTCTAGCATTAACAAATCACAATTATTCAAAGTGAGAGAGTTCAATGATAAGAATACATGTCCGTTGAAGGATAAGGTATATGAACAATGTCAAGCAAGTAGCAGTCTTATCGGTGGTATGATTAGGTCCAAGCTTACTAATCATAAGAGGAAATAGACTCCAAAGGATATAATTGATGATGTGAAATCAAATTTTGGTGTAGATGTTAGTTACATTTTGGCTGTCACGACCCTAATTACCATATGAACGGTCTCGTGACGGCACCTAGTCTCTACGACTAGGTAAGCCTAAAACATGCGGAAAATAACGCAATATAACAATATAAATAGAAAAGAAGAAGAAAATATATAACTCAACCGCTCGACATTTACAACTTTCACTTCTCAAAACCCGGAATGTCACAAAGATCACAAGCTCTGTACTAATGTATATCTATACAATGGGATAAAGGAAAATGTATCTAAGTCTCCTATGCTTATACTAGAGTAGAAGGGAACTCGTGGGATTCTGCGGACGTGGCAGAATTACCTCGCGGTCTCCTGACAGCTGCTAAAGTACTCCTAGCCAAAATGTTGTGTACTGGTACCTGGATCTGCACATGGAAAACATGCGCAGGAAAGGGCATGAGTACTCCACAATTGGTACCCAGTAAGTGCCAAGCCTAACCCCAGTAAGGTAGTGACGGGGTCAGGTTAAGGCTCTACTGGATGTTTATAGTAAAAATAGTTAAAATATAAACAGGTATAGATAATAAACTAAGGCAAAACAGTAGAAACAGTAAGCTGAAAGAAATAGTAAAAGGGAGCCCTCGGCTCAGCACAACATATATCTCAATAACAACTATGCAATGCAGTACAGGGGGAAAAGCTCTCGGAATCTCGTCTGTAGTCCCAATTTAAATATGCTATGCAGTACAGGGGGAAAGCTCCCGGAATCTAGTCCGTAGTCCCAATTTAAATATGCTATGCAGTGTAGGGGGAAAGCTCCCAGAATCTAGTCCGTAGTCCCAATTTAAATATGCAATGCAATCAATACCGGATATAGTGTATTTGAACAGTTCAGAAGGAAATCACAAGAAAATACAACTAAAACTACCTAAACATGATACAATTAGTAGAAAATAGGAGTAACTCAAGTAAGGCAGGTAGACATGTTCATTCCTAAGCTACCCTACACAGTTAAGACAGGAAAACAATGAAATAGGAGCAAATGATTTACGTTATGAAAGGAAAAAAAAGTGAAGTTTTAGAAACAATGGCCCGTGTACGCACTTGTCACCTCACGCACACATCGCCCATATAACAAATACAGTATCAAAACAACCTAAGGGGAAGTCCCGAACACAGAGTTAGGCAAGCCACTTACCTCGACTGCGCTACTCAACCCAAAATCATGCTCTTGCCACGAGTATCCGACTCCGGGTGACCCCAAATCTAATAAATTTGATTGCATAATGTAAATAACACTTTAAGGGATCAAAATAGCTAATTAATTCGAAGCTAATACGTGAAATAAGGAAATTCGCCTAAAAAGTCCCCCGGGCCCACGTCTCGGAATCAGGTAAAAATTATATATTCCAGACACTCATTCACTCACGAGTCTAACCATATAATAATCTCTCAAATCGGATGTCAAAAATCCAATCAAAACTCAATAATTCGACCTATGAAGTTTATCCAATTTTGTTTCCCCAAATTTTCCACCAAAATTCAAAATTTAAGGACTAGATTTAAGTTAGGAATCATGGAAATTGATCTATGTTGGGTAGAGATCACTTACCCAAGTTACCCAGGTGCAAAAGTCTTCAAAAATCGCCCCTCCCGAGCTCTCAAATTCAAAAAATGTGAAAATAGGCTTAAACCCTCGAATTGGGGTTTTAATGAATCTGCCCAGGCATTGTTCTATGCGATCGCAGACATACTATCGCGATCGCGAAGTGCATTCTACCACGCGCCTAAAAATCCTTCAACGCGAACGCAACAAAAGGTCTGCTATCGCGGACCTTCTCTCCTCAAAGCTACGCGATCGCGGTTTGCTTCACGCGACCGCGTAGAGTAAATTTTTCATCTCCCACAGGCCTAGGGTGCTCTATGCGATCGCGATTCCAGGTATGCGATCGCGGAGAACAAGTGTCCCAACCACTTCGATCGCGAAGGGGCTTGTGCGATCGTGAAGCATAATTTCTGCCGGCCTCAACTTAACACTACGCGATCACAATGAACAAAAACCTGCTGTTGTAAAACCAGAAAACCAGCAATGTGTTTAAGGCCAAAAGTGCCCGTTTGAGCACCCGAAACACACCCGAGGCCCCCGGGACCTCAACCAAACCTACCAACCAACCCTAATACTTCATTCAAACTTTTTCGAGCCTTAAAACACATCTCATAGCATCAAAATCATGAACAATGCATAGATTCAAGCCTAAGAACATATGAAATTTCTAAAATCCACATTCGATGTCGATTCACGTTAAAACTCATCCGAATGACCTCAAATTTTGAACACAGGTCATAAATGACATTACAGACCTTCTTTCGCTTTAGGAATTCCATTCCGATCCCGATATCAAAATTTCACCTATCAACCGAAATCGCCAAAATTCTAACTTTCAACAATTCAAGCCTAAATCTACAACAGACCTCGAAAACACATTCCGAACAGGCTCCTAACCCCGAAATTACCCAACAAAGCTAATGGAGTCGACGGAATTCCATTTCAGATCCGTCTTCACACAGTTCTAACTACGTCCCTATTTCTAAAGCTAAAATCCAAATTTATGGACTATGCATCCAAAATCACTCAGAATTTCACCACTCAATGCTCCGACAATTTCTAATAGCATAAATAGACATGGGAGAAGCAGGTATCAGGGGATCGGGGTGCTACCACTCATAACGACCGACCGAGTCGTTACATTGTCGTGGCGGGCTAAAGAAAAGGCAATGAATTTTTGAGGGGTGAACCGGCTGTTTCATACAATAAATTACCAGGATACTTGTATACAATGGATATGACATATCCTGGTTCGCACATTAGAATGGGAAAATCCCCACAAAATGAGTTCAAGTATGTGTATATATCCTTGTATGCCTTTATAAAGGGGTTCGATCAATGTAGACCCATTGTGGTTGTGGATGAAAGCCACTTAAAATCGTATTATACTGGGACTTTCATCTCGACCAGTATGTTGGATGGTGCAGGTGAGTATGCTGATTATAATAAAATATTATAATATTAATTCATATAAAATATTGAAATACATATTTATAATATGTATGTAATTTTCTTTTCAAGTCATATACTTCCACTAGCATATGGTGTTATTGATTCACAGAAAGATGCTGCTTGGATGTGGTTCTTTGAGCAATTCAAGGAAGCATATGGTGAGAGGAAAAGCATGTGCATCGTTTCAGATAGGAACGAAAGTATCATCAAGTCTGTATCAAGATTGTATCCAGCTGTACCACATTTTTCTTGTATATGGCATCTTTGGAACAACGTGTGATGACCCAAAAGGGTCATCTTAGGTAAACTTAATTATGACTATGTTCTGAGGCCTTGAAAGCCTCCGTTAATCTCACCTCGATGTGCGTGCGCAGCCCGGGCGCGTAGCCGGGAAGCCTTTATGTGGAAACTTGATAAAGAGTTGAATTTATGATAATTAATTGAATAAAGTTGACTTTGGTCAATATTGTTGGTAAACGGACCCGGACTCGTGATATGGCAATCCCGGAAGGTCCGTAGGAAAATATGGGACTTGGGCGTATGCCCGGAATCGAATTCCGAGGACCCAAGTCCGAGAAATGAATTTTTAAAGAAAATTGTTTTCTGTAAATAATAAAGGCTTATGAAAATGAACCTCGATGTGAAACCTGTGCTGCCAGGCCAGTATTATGGTTCCGGAGCCCGGAACAGGTTCAATATGTGTTATTTAAGTTATCTGTGAAATTTGGTAAGAAACGGACTTGATTTGACGGGTTTCGGATCAAAGTGGGAAATTGAGAGTTAATGAAGTTTTGAGAATTTTCATAGAAATTGAAATTTGGTTTGGAACGTGTTTTTATGTTATCGATGTCAGAATGAAATTCCGAGATCGGGAATAGTTCCGTTATGTCATTTATGACTTGTCTTCAAAATTTGAAGTCATTCCGAGTAGTATAGGCCGGTTCGGCGCATTGAAATGAATTCTAGAATCTTAAGTTCTTAAGCTTGATTCAATTTGGTTTTGGGGTTGAATTCCGAGTTTCGTTGTTGTTTTTCACGTTACGGAAGTTCGAGCGAGTCCGTATCATGAATACAGACTTGTCGGTACTTTTGGACATGGTTCCGAGGGGCTCGGGTGAGTTTTGAACCCCCGGGAGCTAAGTTGGAAAAACCAGATTTTTGCTGTCTGGTTTCCTTCTTCGCGATCGCAGAAGGTGGGTCGCGATTGCGGAGAAAGAATTTGGCTGGGCTGCTGATTGTTCTTCACGATCGCAGCTTCCTCTTTGCGATCGCGAAAGGTTGGGCCCTTGGCCTTTGCGATCGCGGAAGGCTGGACTCCATGCCTTCGCGATCGCAGCCCCATCCTTGCGATCGCATAGTGTCAAGTAAGGGCCGGGCACAGCTACTCTTCGCGATCGCAGAGGTCTAACATGTTGGCCTTCGCGATTGCAAGGCCCTTGTCGCGATCGCAGTGAAGTAATACCTGGGCAGTTTTATTAAATACGGGACTTAGCCTATTTCCTCCATTTTCATCTTTCTCCTCAAGTCTTTAAAGAGCTCTTCAAGGAACCTTCCACCACTGTTATTGAGGTAAGTAAATTCCATTGTTTTACTAGTTTCAAACATCAATTCCTAGTTAAATTCCCTACTAAATTATCAAAAATCATGGAATTAGGTCGTAATTTTAGGTCTCTTGAGGATTTTGTGATTTTTCCTTTTGGGCCATGAATTCAAGTAGAAATCACACATTAATGATCCTTAGGCTATGGGTAAGTGGTCCCTTCGAGAATTTTCGGAATTTGAACGTGTGGAACCAGGGTTGGAATTTGAGAATTTTTCAAGAATAGCGATTTTATTGAATAACTAAGATAATTTCCCACATTGTGCATGCATTGATTTAATTGTACACCTTTTGGCTAGTTGCGAGTCCTCGGGTGTAGAGTTCGGAGTTTCGGGCCCAATTGTGGTCCGAGGGGTAGATTCGACATGAGGTGAGTCTCCTTTCTAACCTTGTAAGAGGAAATTGTCCCCATAGGTGATGTATATGCTATGTGTAAATTGTTTGGGGGCTACGTACGCACCAAGTGACGAGAGTCCGTACGTAGCGGCTATCATTGTTATGTCCGGGTAGTTAGTCCCACATCATGCCTTATATGATTCCTTGTAATGCCTTGTGTACTATGAGGTCATGTTATGTATAGTATTGTTACTCTGAGGCTTTATGGAAATTGATGAATTGAAAGGAATTTGTTATGGAAAGTAAGTTTTTCTAAGTTATTGTGTGTGCATGTGACCGCTTCGCAATTTACATTCCACGAGCGATGTGTTATTTCCCCCACTCTCATGGGAGCGGGCCGTACGCCACGACGGATTTAAAGGAGCACTTTTGGGACGGGCTGGTCGATCCCCGGCAGTGCACATAGATGATATAATTAAGAATGCACTCTTGGTACGGGCCCTTCGATCCTCGGCAGTGCATGGACGAAGTTGTACTATGTTATGATATGGTTACATTGAAAGACGCACTTTTAGGATGGGCCGATCGATCCTCGGCAATGCGTAGACATGGTTATGGTAAGCATGCACTTTTGGGACGGGCCGGTCGATCCCCGGCAGTGCATAGCTATTTTTCCTTATGACTCCGGGCGGTTGTCTTATTCCTGTGCGCGCATGATTATTTGGCATTGTTTCATGGATGTTGACTTGTGTGAGATATTTTGGGGTAAAGAAAGTGGCCATTGTTATTGTTCCCGTATTTTTCTTGGATTTCTGTGTTTTGTACATAATTGCTTATCATTGTCTTACATGCCTACTGCTTTGATTTTATCATTGTTATATCATACTGTTGGACCTTAGTGAGTGTCAAGTCGACATCTCGTCACTACTTCTTCGAGATTAGACAGGATACTCTCTGGGTACATATTTATTTAATATGTACTCATGCTGCACTTCTGCACTTAACTGTACAGGTTCTGAGGCTGGTGCACCTGGTTATCAGACCGGATCTAGATAGTGACCGTAGTGGACTTGACTTCACGGTGAGCTACTTCCTCTAGTGATCCCCAGCAGCACCATGAAGTTTCATTTACTTTTGTTTCCCTTCTATTCATGCAGACAGCGGGATTGTATATATTATTACCCTTTGTATATTCCGTTAGTATAGTATGCCCATGACACTCTTGACACTAGTCCTAGCATACACGTAGTGGTGGTTTTGGGATTTTTGGGTTGTACATATATGTGCTTGTATGTTTAGCTCGCGTTTCTTTATTGCATCTACCGCCGAGTTATTACCTTTCGATACATGACTTAACTTGTTAAAAATCGGTAAATGGGTGAATAATTGAATCAAGTTAAGAGAAGCACTTAGTGAAATTTACGTTGGCTTGCCTAACCTCTTCGTTAGGCGCCATCACGACCTGGTTTAGGATTCCGGGTCATGACACAACGTATATAAGAAATTCAAAAAGAGTCATTCAAAGTTGAGTGAGATATACTTCTTGATGGCAAAAGCATACACACATGCTGAGTTTGACAGTCTACTGGAGAAGGCGGAGAAGGTAGATATTAGGGTGAAGGAATACTTGGAGTTAGTTGGATACGAAAAGTGGGCTAGGTTGTATGCACCCGTTAACAGGGGATGGACAATGACGTCAAATATTGCTGAGTCAATCAATGCCACACTTGTGTCAGCAAGGAAATTGCCAATATACGACTCCCTCGAAGAAGTTAGGAAAATGATTGGACGTTGGAATTGCAGCAATTGGAAAGAAGCTTCACAGACATACACAACACTTGGGAAAAAATACCAGGAGATGCTTACCTTGAATGAGGCAATGTCTACACGAATGACTGTAAGTTGCCTGTAATGACCCGGTCCGTCGTTACGTAAAACCTGCATTATAATTGTTTTTATTGACTTGTTATAGATTTTTTATAATGTAATTGATGTATTAGAGTTGATAGGCTTGAAATCAAAATGGTTGTAGTGAGAGTTTAGTCAATTAGCCTTTAAAACTAGCCTTAAAGTGAGAAAAGTCAACTGAGAGTTGACTTATTGGTAAACGACCTCGGAATGCGGATTTTATGGTTCGAATAGCTTCGTTAGGTGATTTGGGACTTAGGAGTATGTTCAGAATATTTTTGTGATGTCCGGTGTAGAATTAGGCTTGAATTGGCGAAAGTTAGTTTTTAGTTATTTCCGGTCGGCAGTTTAAAACAGGCTATCGTGGTCGGAATGGAATTCCGACAGTTGAAACAGGTTTGTAATGTCATTTTGGACTTGTCTGCAAAATTTCAGGTCAATCGAAGTGGATTTGGATGGTTTCGGCATCAATGGTGAATTTTAGAAATTTCAAAGTTCTTAAGCTTGAATCCGATGTAATTTTGGTGTTTTGATGTTAGTTTTGGTGTTTCAAGAGTGCGGCTAAGTTTGAATGATAGTATGGGATGTGTTGGTATATTTGGTTGGGGTCCCGAGGGGCTCGGGATTGATTCCGAGTGGGTAACGGGCATTTTTGAACTTAGAACAATTGCTGGTTTTCTGGTGTCAGTGCAACAGATTTTCACTCTCTGCGATTGCGTGAAGAGAGCCGCGATCGCATAGAGAATTTTGAGAGGGGACAGAATTTACACTCTACGATCGCATAGGTGTGCCCGCGATTGCGGAGGTCGAGCAGGTAACCCAGTGCGGTCGCGTGAGGAAGAGTGCGATCGCGTAGGGTTGTTATAGGCGCGTGGGGTCATTGGTCAAAAGCATTGTGAGATCGCGTGCCTTGGTCTGCAATCGCGGAGGTCGAAGCGAGTGCGCGTGCGATCGCAGGGGAAAAGCTGCGATCGCGGAGAACAATTAACTGGGCAGTATTTAAATATTTCCTCCGCGACTTTGAAGAGGGAAATCCTTGTTCTTCATAGAGGTAACTATTTTGATCATTAAAACTCGATTATGGATAATTATAGAACATAAAACCAGTGTAAATTCATGAAAAATCAGTAGATAAATTGGGTTTTAGGGCTTGAGATTATGAGACCTTTAGGGGTCGATTTGAGGGGTCAAACGAACTCCGATTTTGGTGTTTTTTATATGTACGGACTCGTGAGAGGACGAAGAACACTTTTGTATAAAATTTCAGAGTTAAGGGACGCGGGCCCGGGGGTCGGGTTTTGACCGGTTTCGGATTTTGAGTTAAATTCGATATTTTTCAATTGGAATTCGTTCCTTAAGCATATATTGATGATAAAAATCTGAACTTGGTAAATTTGGAGCCTTCAGAGGTTGATTCGCGAGGAAAGTGTGTTGTGGAATAGTTCCGGGCTAGTTTTATGGTAAGTAATGTCTTTAAATCCTGTCCTGAGGGTATGAAACCCCGGATTATGCACCCTTTTCACGGGTTTTGAAATGCAAAGGTTGAAACTTGGAGATATATTCCTTACTTAGGCGACTATTGATTTGCGAAACGGCTTTTAAAGCTTATTTCCAATAGTACTATATATATATACTTGATATGATTTGGACTGTAAGCCACGTTTGGGGCCTAGTGCCGATCTGGTTACCCCTTAGGGGATGTGTTTACTATATTTTCCTCACCGGTATGTTATGATTTTTCACTCAGGTTTTAATGTGATATTGTTTTGACACTCAGAGTATTTTAATACTACTTCTTGAAAATGAAACACTATTTTTGGGTCGAGAACTCGGTATATTATGGCCTGAATGGCAAATTGAGAGTGTCTGACCGAGTGAGGCTGCTGACCAGTATTATGAGGATGATATGATATGAGTGAGGCTGCAGGCCTATATTGTGTGTGATTTATGCCATGTTGTGGCTTATTATAGAGCTTGGGCTGTAGGAGCCCCTCCGGAGTCTGTAACACACCCCCAGTGAGCGCCGGTACCTATTGAGTGATGCCCCCGGGGCTTATGATGAGTGATTGTGAGGATGCCGGATGGGCAGAGTGATTGTGAGGTTGCCTGATGGGC
>ML260813.1:139276-169268 GCA_005239495.1 Nicotiana undulata | reverse complement strand
GGACATCAAATACGACCTAAGGAACCATTGCCACATCCCCTCCTTGACCAAATTACATTTGTTGGCATTTTACGGCCATAACACTAGAAATTCGCCCGAGTCTCATATTTTCGAGTGCTATAGCCCATGCCTCCGCCCTGGGCCCGGACCCCCGGACCCGGATCGCCTAATATTTCTCCGGTACATCAGATACGACCTAAAGAACCATTTCCACATCCCCGCCATGACCAATTTACATTTGTTGGCATTTTACGTCCATAACACTAGAAATCCGCCCGAGTCCCGTATTTTCGTGTGCTATAGCCCATGCCTCCGCCCTGGCCCGCACCCCTGGACCCGGATCGCCTAATATTCCTCCGGTATATCAGATACGACCTAAAGAACCATTTACACAGCCCCGCCAAGACCAATTTACATTTGTTGGCATTTTACGTCCATAATACTAGAAATCCGCGCGAATCCTATATTTTCGCCCACGCCTCCGCCGTGGGCCCGGGCCCCCGGAACCGGATCGCCTAATATTTTTGCGGTACATGAAATACGACCTAAGGAACCATTTCCACAACCCAGGCTTGACCAAATTACATTTGTTGCCATTTTACAGCCATAACACTAGAAATCCGCCCGAGTCCCATATTTTCGTGTGCTATAGCCACGCCTCCGCCGTGGGCCCAGGCCCCCGGATCGCCTAATATTTTTCCGGTACATGAAATACGACCTAAGTAACCATTTCCACATCCCCGCCTTGACCAAATTACAGTTGTTGGCATTTTACGGCCATAACACTAGAAATCCGCCCGAGTCCCATATTTTCGTGTGCTATAGCCCATGCCTCCGCCCTGGGCCCGGACCCCCGGACCCGGATCGCCTAATATTTCTCCGGTACATTAGATACGACCTAAAGAACCATTGCCACAGCCCCGCCATGACCAATTTACATTTGTTGGCATTTTACGTCCATAACACTAAAAATCCGCCCGAGTCCCATATTTTCGTGTGCCATGCCTCCGCCATGGGCCCGGGCCCCCTGACCCGGATCGCCTAATATTTTTCCGGTACATCTAATACGACTTAAGGAACCATTGCCACATCCCCGCCATGACCAATTTACATTTGTTGGCATTTTACGTCCATAACACTAAAAATCCGCGCGAGTCCCATATTTTCGTGTGCTATAGCCCATGCCTCCGCCGTGGGCGCGGGCCCCCGGACCCGAATCGCCTTATATTTTTTCGGTACATCTAATACGACCTAATGAACCATTTCCACATCCCCGCCTTGACCAAATTACATTTGTTGGCATTTTACGTCCATAACACTAGAAATCCGCGCGAGTCCCATATTTTAGTGTGCTATAGCCCACGCCTCCGCCGTGGGCCCGGGCCCCCGGACCCGGATCGTCTAATATTTTTTCGGTACATCAAACACGACCTACGTAACCATTGCCACAGCCCCGCCATGACATATTTACATTTGTTGGCATTTTACGGCCATAACACTAGAAATCCGCGCGAGTCCCATATTTTCGTGTGCTAAAGCTCACGCCCCCGCCGTGGGCCCGGGCCCTGGACCCGCATCGCCTAATATTTTTCTGGGACATCAAATACGACCTAAGGAACCATTGCCATAGCCCCGCCATGACCAATTTACATTTGTTGGCATTTTACGGCCATAACACTAGAAATCCGCGCGAGTCCCATATTTTTGTGTGCTATAGCCCACGCCTTCGCCGTATTGTTACTTAAGTTATTTGGGATGGGGCGGAAAATTTTAGGCGGACCGGGTCCGGTGTCTCGGGCCTATGCCGAAAGCGTGGGTTATAATACACGAAAATCTGGAAATTGGGCTGAATTTTTATTTTATGGCCCTAAAACGCCAAACAACGAGGGACGTTCATGGCGGGCGGTGATTATTGTTCCTAAGGTCATTTCTGATGGTCTGGAAAAAGTTTAGGTGGTCCGGGTCCGGTGGCTTCGGCCGATACGGAAGGCGGGTGTTATATCACACGAAAAGTTGGGAATCAAGCCTAATGCAAGTTTTATGGCTCTAAAACGCCAAAAAATGAGGAACGGTAATGGCTGGGTGGTGACTATTGTTTTTAGATCATTTTTTATGGTCCAGATAAATATTAGGCGGTCTGAGTCCGGTGCCCCGAGCGAATATGGAAATTGGGCCGAAAATTTATTTTATGGCTCTAAAATACCAAAAAAAAAAGAGGAACGGTCGGAGTGGTGAGTATTGTTCCTTAGGTGATTTTGTGATAGTCTGAAAACAAAATTTATGCGGAGAAGGTCTGGTGGCCTTGGTCCACGCGGAAAGCGTGGGCTATAGCACATGAAAATATGGGAATCATACCGAATTCAAGTTTTATGGCCCTAAAACACCAAAACAAAATAAGGAACGCCATGATGGAGCGATGCCTATTGTTCCTTAGATCATTTTTATGGTCCGGATAACTTTTAGGCGGTCTAGGTCCGGTGGCCCGTGCCCACGAGGAAGGCTTTAGCTATAGCACATGAAAATCTAAAAATCGCGCCGAATTCAAGTTTTATGGCCCTACAATGCCAAAAAATGAGGAACATTTATGACGGGCAATGGCTATTATTCCTTGGGTCGTATCTAATGATCCGAACATATTTGAGGCGGTCTGGGTGTCCTGGGGCCATGCGGAGTATGGGCAATAGCACACGAAATGGCCCGGCAAAAAATATGAGAATCGTGAAAAATTCCAGTTTTATGGCCCTAATACGCCAAAAAACAAGGAACAATCATTGGGGACCGGTGACTGTTGTTCCTTAGGTCGTTCACAATCTATAACACACAAAAATATGAAAATCAGGCGGTATTCAAGTTTTATGGCCCTAAAACGCCAAAAAGTGAGGAACAGTCACGGAGGGCCTGTGACTATTGTTCCTTAGGTCGTTTTTAATGGTTCTAAAAATATTAGGAGATCTAGGTTTGTGGCCCGGGCCCATGCGTAAGGTGTGGCTATAACACACAAATATCTGGAAATCGGGTTGATTCATATTTTATGGCCCTAAAACGCCAAAAATGAGGAACGACCTTGGTGGGGGTGGTGATTGTTGTTTTATAAGTTGCTTTTGATGGTCCAAAAATTTTTAGACGGTTCAGGTTCTCTGGCCCGAGCCCACGCAGAAGGCATGGCTATACGATATGAAAATATGGGAGTTTGGCAGAATTCAAGTTTTATGACCCGAAAACGCCAAAAAAAAGAGAAGCGTTCATGGAGGATCGATGACTATTGTTCCTTAGATCTTTTCTGATAGTACGAAAAAAATTTAGGCGGTCCGGGCCCATGCGAGAGAGGAGGGCAGCACACAAAAATATAGGATTCAAGCTTGATTTGAGTTTTATGTCCCTAAAGCGCCAAACGAGGAACGGTCATGGCGGGGCGGTGATTATTGTTTCTTAGAACATTTCTTATGGTTCGAAAAAAATATTAGGCGGTACGGGTTCGATGGCCCTGACCTATGTGGAAGGCGTGGGCTATAGCACATGAAAATATGAGAATCGGGCGCATTTTCAGTTTTATGGCCCTAAAACGCCAAAAAACGATGAACGGTCATGGTGGGGCGGTGACTAATGATCCTTAGGTCGTATTTTATGGGCCGGAAAAATATTAGGTGGTCCTGGTCTGGTTGCCGAGGCTCATGGGGAATACGTGAGCTATAACACACAAAAATGTGTGAGTCGGGTCAAATTTCTATTTTATGGCCTTAATATGCCAAACAAATGAGGAACGATTATGGAAAGGCGGTGACTATTGTTCTTTAGGTCATTTTTGATAGTCCAAAAAAATTTTAAGTCGCGAAAGGCATGGACTATAGCATGATAATTTGGGAATATGGACGAATTCAAGTTTTATGGCCCTAAAACGCCAAAAACGAGGAACAGTCACATAGGGGTTGTGACTATTGTTCCTCAGATAATTTTTTATGGTTTGGAAAAATCTTAGGCGGTCTGGGTCAAGTGTCCCAGGCCCTCGCGGGAAGCGTGGTCTATATCACACAAAAATAGGGGATTCAGGCCGAATTCAAGTTTTATGGCCCTAAAACGCCAAACGTGGAAGGCGTTGGCTATAACATATGAAAATCTAGGAATCAGGACGAATTTCTGTTTTATGGCTATAAAATGCCAAAAAAACGAGGAGCGATCTGGTGGGGCAGTAACTATTATTACTTAATTAATTTTTGATGGTCTATAAAAATATTAAGCAGTCCGGTTACTGTGGCCCAGGCCCATGCGGAAGGCGTGAGCTATAGCACACGAAATTAAAGAATCAGGCCGAATTTCAACTTTTTGCCCTAAAATGCCACAAAAGAGGAATTGTCATGGCGGGACGATGAATAATGTTCCTTAGGTCATACTTGATGGGCCAACAATTTTAGACGATCTGGGTCCGGACACCCGGACCTACGCGGAAGGCATGGCCTATAGCACATGAAAATGTGGGAATCGGGCCGAACTCATGTTTTATGGCCCTAAAACACCAAAAACGAGGAACGGTTACTGCGGGGCGGTGAATTTTGTTCCTTAGATCATTTTTGATTGTCCTAAATATTTTAGGCGGTCAGGGTCCGGTGTCTAGGGTCCACGCGGTAGGTGTGGGTTATATCACATGAAAATCTTGGATAAAGGTCGAATTCACATTTTATGGCCCTAAATTTTCAAAATACGAGCAACGATCATGGGGGGTGGTGTCTATCGTTCCTTTGGTTATTTTTTATGGTCCGATAAATTTTTGGGCGGCCCGGTACTAGTCGACCGGACCAACACGGAAGGCGTCGTCTATAGCACTCACAAATTTGAGAATCGTACGGAATTCAAGTTTTATGGTCGTAAAATGCCGAAAAAGGAGGAACGATCATGGCGGGGCGGTGACTGTTGTTTCTTAGATAGTTTTTGATTGTCAATTTTAGACGGTCCGAATATGCTTGCCCGGGCCACGCGAAAAGCGTCGTCTATAACACACGAATATACGAAAATCAAGCAGAATTTTGATGGGTCGACAAATTTTAGGCATTTCGAGTCCGGTCTCTCGGATGCATGCAGATGCCGTGGGCTATAGCACACGAAAATCTGGGAATCGGGCTGACCTATTTTATGTCCATAAAATGCCAAAATAAGAGGAACGACCATGGCAAACCGATGTCTATTGATTCTTAGGTCGTTTTTATGATTTTAGGCGGTACATGTTTGTTCACTCAGATGCAAGTAGATGGTGTGGGCCCTTACTGTCCCTCATTTTTTGGCGTTTTAGGGCGATAAAACTAAAATTCGACATGTTTCCCATATTTTTGTGTGTTATAGCCCTTGCCTTACGCATGGGCCAGGGAAATCAGACTCGGACCGCCTAATATTTTTGCTGGACAATCAAAAATAACCTAAGGAACGATAGTCACCATCTGTTACACATTTTTTCGCGTTTTAGAGCCATAAAATTAAAATGCTGCCCGATTCTCATATTTTCGTGTGTTATAGCACACGCCTTCCATGTGGACTCGGGCCACCGGACCCTGACCGCCTAAAAACTTTTCGGACCATCTGAAATGACCTAAGGTACAGTAGTCACCGCCCCATCATGACCTTTCCTCGTTTTTGGCATATTAGGGCCTAAAAATTGAATTTAGCTCGATTCCTAGATTTTCGTGCGCTATAGCATACGTCTTCTGCGTGGGCCTGGGCCACGGACCCGGACCACCTAAAAAATTTTAGGACCATCAATAATGACCTAAAGAACAATAGTCACTGCCTTTCCATGTCCGTTCCTCATTTTTTTGTGTTTTCGGGCTATAAAGATCGATTCTCATTTTTCGCATGCTATAGCTAACGACTTTTACGTGGGCCCGGGCCACTGGACTCGGACCACCTTAAATCTTTTCGGACCATAAAAAATGACCTAAACAATATTTATCAACCCGCCATGACCATTCCTCGTTTATTGGTATTTTAGGGCCATAAAACTTGAATTCTGCCCGTTCTCTGACTTATAAACTATAGCCCACCCCGGCCATCGGACCCGGACCATAAAAATGACTTAAGAAACAATAGTCACCGCTCTGCCATGAATATTCCTCATTTTTTTGCATTTAGGGGCATAAAACTTGAATTTGGCCTAATTCCCATATTTTTGTGTGTTATGGCACATGCCTTGTGCATAGGCCGGGGCCACAAGACCCATCGCCTAAAATAATTTTGGACCATCAAAAATGACCTAAGGAACATTAGTCACCACCCCACCATAACCTTTCCTCGTTTTGGCATGTTAGGGTCATAAATATTGAATTCAGCCCGATTCCCAGATTTTCGTGTGCTATAGCCTACGCCTTCCGCGTGGGAGCCACCGTACCGGACAACCCAAAATTTTTTAGGACCATAAAAACAATCTAAGGAACAATATTCACTGCCTTGCCATGTACATTCCCGATTTTTGGTGTTTTAGGGTTATAAAGCCTGATTCTTATAATTCGTATGTTATAGCCAACGCCTTACGCGTGGGCCCGGGCCACAAGACCCGGACCGTTTAAAAAAAAATTGGACCATAGAAAGTGACCTAAGGAACAATATTCATCACCGCGCTATGACCGTTCCTCATTTATTTGAATTTTAGGGCCATAAAACTTGAATTTGGCTCGATTCCCACATTTTTTGTGTGCAACAGTCCACGCCTTTCGCGTGCGCCGGGGCCAATGGATCCGAATCGCCTAAATTTTTTTCGGACCATAAAAAATGACCTAAGGAACAATAGTCACCATCCCGCCAAGACCGTTCCTCCTTTATGGAATTTTAGGGCCATAAAATAGAAATTCAACCTGATTCCCTGATTTTCATGTGCTATAGCCTATACCTTGCGCATAAGCCCGGGCCGCCGGGCTCCACAACCTTAACTTTTTCTATACAATCAAAAACGACCTAAGGAACAATGGCCACCGCACCTCCATGACCGTTTCTCATTTTTTTTAATTGTTTTTTTTGCATTTAGGGGAATAAAACTTGAACTCGGCCCGATTCCCATAGTTTTGTATGATATAGCCCAAACCATCCGCGTGGACAGGGGCCACAGGACACGGATCGCCAAAATATTTTTCGGACCATCAAAAATGACCTAAGGAACAATAGTCATCGTCCCGCCTTGACCATTCCTCCTTTTTTGGCATTTTAGGGCCATAAAACCTTTAATTTGACTGGTTTCCCAGATTTTTGTATGTTATAGCACACGCTTTCCATGTGGGCCCGGGCCATCGAAATTGGACCGCCTAATAATTTTTCGGACAAAAAAGGTGACCTATCAAACAATAGTCACCGCCCTGCTATGGCCGTTCCTCATTGTTTGGCATTTTATGGCCACAAAACTGGAATTCTGCTTGATTCTCATATTTTCGAGTGCTTTAGCTCACGCATTTTGCATTGGCACGGAACACCTGATCCGGACTGCCTAAAAAATTTTCGGACCAACAAAAAATGACCTAACAAACAATAGTCACCGTCCACCCATGACCGTTCCTCGTTTCTTTACGTATTTGGGCCATAAATATATAATTCAGTATGATTCTCCGATTTTCGTGTGTTATAGCCCACCCCTTCCATGTGGGCACTGGTCCCAGACTGCCTAAAAATTTTCTTGACCATCAAATACGACCAAAGGAACAATAACTACTTCCCGGCCATGACCATTCCTCATTTTTGGCATTTTACTGCGAGAAAACTTGAATTTGGCCCGATTCCCAGATTTTGTGTGTTATAGCTCATGCCTTACACGTATGCCCGGGCCACCTGACACGGAATGCCTAAAATTTATCCGGACCACAAAAATGACCTAAGTAACAATAGTCACCGCCCCGCCATGAACGGTCCTCAATTTTTTGGTGTTTTAGGGTCATAAAACTTGAATTCGACTTTATTCCAAGCTTTTCGTGTGCCATAGCCCACGCCTCCCGCATGGGCTTGCACTACTGGTCCCAGACAGCCTAAAAAAAATTCGGACTATAAAAAATGACCTATAGAACAATAGTCACCGCCATCCATGACTGTTCCTTGTTTGTTGGCGTTTTAGGGCCATAAAACTTGAATTTGGCCTGATTCCATATTTTTGTATGCGATAGGTAACGCCTTCCGCATAGGCCGGGGCCACCACACCCGGACATGGACCGCCTAAAATTTTGTCGACCTTTAAAAAATGACCAAAGGAACAATAATCACCAATTCGCTATGACCGGTCCTCATTGTTTTGCCTTTTAGGGCTATAAAACTTGAAGTTAACCTGATTCTCAGATTTTCGAGAGTTATAGCTTCGCGTAGGCCGGGGCCACTAGACCCAGACACGGACCGCCTAAACGTTTTTTGGCCCAATGACCTAAGGAACAATAATAACTACCTCTACATTACCGTTCCTTATTTTGGGCATTTTAGGGCTAAAAATTAAAAATTCGGCCCAATTCCTAGATTTTCGTGTGCTATAGACCACGCCTTCGAAATGGGTACAGGCCACATTACCTGGTCCGCCTAATATTATTTAGGACCATCAAAAATGACCTAAGGAACAATAGTCACCGCTCCACCATTATTGTTCCTCATTTTTGGCGTTTTAAGGCCATATATTTTGAATTCGGCCTGATTCTCAGATTTTTGTGTGCTATATCCCACGCTTTCCGCGTGGGCCTGGGCCACCGAACTTGGATCGCCTAAAAAATTTCGGACAATCAAATACAACCCAAGGAATAATAGTCACTACCACGTCATGGTCGTTCCTCGTTTTGGAATTTTAGGGCCATAAAACTTGATTCTCCCCGAATTCCATAATATCATGTGCTATAACTAAAGACTTCCTCGTGGGCCCGGACCGCCTAAAATTTATTTGTACCATACAAAATAACCTATGAACAATAGTCACAGTCCCCCATGATCGTTCCTCATTTATTTTGCAATATAGGGCCATAAAACTTGAATTCGGCCCTATTATCATATTTTCGTGTGCTGCCCATGCCTTCCGCCTGCGCCCAAGTCACAAGACTCGGATCACCTAATATTTCTCCGGACCATCAAAAACGACCTAAGAAACACTAGTCACCGCCTAACCATAACTGTTTCTCGTTTTTCGACGTTTTAAGGCCATAAAAATTGAATTCAGCCTGATTCCCAAATTTTCGTGTGCTATTGCCTACGTCTTCCGCATCAGCCCAATCCACCGGACCCGAACCGCCTAAAATTTTCCAGACCATAAACAATGACCTAAGGAGCAACAATCACAAAATAAATGTAATTATGTATAGGTCTAGGCCCCGGCCATCAAAACCAGACCTCCTAAAATTTTGTCGGCCGATCAAATTCCTCCTGAACATTAGTCACCGTCCCGCCATGATTGTTCCTATTTTTTGGCGTTTTAGGGCCATAAAACGAAAGTATTGCCTGATTCCCATATCATCGTGTGCTATAGCCCACATATTTTGCATGGTCCCTGGACAACAGATCTGGGCCGTGTAATATTTTATGGACCATAAAAGACCTAAGGAACAATAGTCACCGCCCCACTATGATTGTTTCTCGTTTTTCGGCGATAAAACTTGAATTCCATCTGATTCCCATATTTACGTGTTCTATAGCCCACGTCTTTTGCGAGGACCTGGGTCACCAGACTCGGACTGCCTACAATTTTTTCGGACCATCAAAAATGACCTAAGGAAAAATAGTCACCGTCCGCCATGATCTTTCCACATTTTTTGACGTTTTAGGGCCATAAAAATTGAATTCCGCATGATTCTCAGATTTTGGTGTATTAGTCCAAGCCTTACGCATGGGCCTAGTCCACTTGACCCGGAACACCTAAAATATTTCTGGACCATCAAAAAAGACCGAAGGAACAATGTCAACACCCCGCCCTTCCATGATTGTTCCTCATTAGGGCCATAAAACAGAAATTCTGCCCGATTTTTAGATTTTGTGTGCTATAGCCCATGCCTTCCGTATAAGCTCGGGCCACCGGTCCCACTCAACCTAATATTTTTTCAGACCATAAAAAGTGACCTAAGGAACAATAGTCATCTCTCCGTCATGACCTTTCAGCGTTTTTTGGCGTTTTAGGGCCATAAAATTTGAATACCGCCCAATTGTCATATTCTCGTGTGCTATAGCTTACCCCTTCCATGTCCACCTGGACCACCTGACCCGGACCGCTTAAAATATATTTGGACCATAAAAGATGACCTAAGATATAATAGTCGCAAACCCACCATGATTGTTCCTCATATTTTGGCGTTTTAGGGCCATATAAATTGAATTTAGCTCGATTCCTAAATTTTTGTGTGTTATAACCCACGCCTTCTGCATGAGCCCAGGTCACCGACCCGTACTGCCTAAAATTTCTTAGGACCATAGAAAAGGACCTAAGGAATAATAGTCATCGCCCTTCCATGATCGTTCCTCGTTTTTTTGGCTTTTTGATGCCATAAAAATTTAATTTCGCTCGATTCTCAAATTTTCGTGTATTACAGTCCACTCCATTCGCGTTGACCCTTCCACCGGACCCAGACCGCCTAAAAGATTTTTGGACCATCAAAAGTAACCTAAACAACAATAGTCATCGTCTTACCATGACAACTCCTCGTTTTCTGTGAGTAATAGCCCATGCCTCTGCATAGGCCCGAGCCACCATAACTGGACCGGCTAATATTTTGTCGGCCCATCAAAAATGACCAAAGTAATATTATTCACTTCCCCAGCATGACTGTTCCTTGTCTTTTGGCATTTTACGGCCATAAACAGAAAATTCGCCCGATTCCCAAATTTTCATGTGCTATAGACCTTGCATTTCGTATGGGCCCGGACCAACGAATCTGAACCGCCTAATATTTTTACCGACCATTAGAGACAACACAAGGAATCCATGCCTTTGCATGGGCCTGGGCCACCGGACCCAAACCGCCTACAATTGTTTCGGAGCATAAAAAATGACCTAAGGAAGAAAAGTCACCGCCCCACCATGATCGTTCCAAATATTTTGGCATTTTAGGGCCATAATAATTGAATTATGCTCGTATTCTCAGATCTTCGTGTGCTAGCCCAAGCCTTCCGTGTGGGCCCGGGCCATAGGACCCCGAACGCCTAAATTTTTTCGGACCATATAAAATGACCTAAGGAACAATAGTCAACGCCACGCCCGTTCCTCGTTTTAATGCATTTTAGGGCCAAAAAACTTGAATTTTGCCTGATTCCCATATTTTTGTGTGCTTTCGTTTCCGCGTTGGCCCGGACCACCGAACCCGAACCATGTAAAATTTATTCGGAACATCAGAAATGTCCAAAGGAACAATAGTCACTGCCCCTCCATGATTGTTCCTTGTTTTTTGGTGTTTTAGGGCAATAAAAAATTTAATTCCCTCCTATTCTCAGATTTATGTGTGCTACAACCCACGCCTTCCGCGTTTGCCCGCAACACCGGACCCGAAACACCTAATATTTTTCCACACCATCAGAAATGACCTAAAGAACTAGACTTACCGTTCTGTCATGATCGTTCATCATTTTTGCATTTTAGGGCAAAAAAACTTAAATTTCGCCTGATTCTCAAATTTTTGTGTACTATAGCCCAAGACTTTCGAGTGGGTCGGGGCGCCCGGATACGGACCTCCTAAAATTTTGAAAGCTCATCAAAAACGACCAAAGGAACATTCCCGTCCCGCCAAGAACGTACCTTATTTTTTGATATTTTAGGACCATATAATGGAAATTCGGCGCGATTCCCGTTGGGGCCCGGGCCACCAGACCCGAACTGCCTAATATTTTTCATACCATCAAAAATAACCTAAGGAACAATAATCACCGCCTTGCCATGACCGTTCCTCGTTTTTGGCATTTTAGGGCCATAAAACAGAAATTCGACCCAATTCCATGATTTTCATGTGCTACGCCTTCCAAATGGGCCCAGGGCATTGGACGTGGACCACCTTAAATTTTACCCGCACATGAAAAATGACCTAAGGAACAATATTCACCGCCCTTCCATGACCATTCCTCCTTTGTTGGCGTTTTATGGCCATACAATTTGAATTCGGTCCGATTCTCAGATATTTGTGTGTTATAGCTCACGCCTTCCGTGCGGGCCCGGTCCACAAGACTTGGAATGCCTATAATTTTTTCAGACCATCAAAAATTACCTAATTAACAATTTCGCCGCCCCTCCATGATCGTTCCTCATTTTTTGGTGTTTTAGGGTCATAAAAGAAGAATTCGGCCCGATTCCCAAATTTTCGTGTGATATAGCCCAACGCTTCTGCGTGGGCCAGGCTGCCGAAACTGGACCGGCTAAATATTTTTCGACAATAAAAAATGACCTAAGGAACAATAGTCACCGCCCCTCCATGATCGTTCCTCGTTATTTGGTGTTTTAAGGCCATAAAACAAAAATTCTATCCGATCTCCAGATTTTCGTGTGTTATAGCTCAGGCCTTCCGCATGGTCCGCGCCACTGGACCTGGACCGCCTAAAAAAATTTGGGCCTATCAAAAATGACGTAAGTAACACTAGTCATCGCCCCATCATGAGCATTTCTCATTTATTAGCGTTTTAGGACCATAAACGGAAATTCCGCCCGATATTCATATTTTCGTGTGCTATAGACCTCACCTTCCGTATTGGCTTGGGCCACCAGACCCAGACCGCCTTATATTTTTCTGTACAATAAAGTACGACCTAAGTAATAATAGTCACCACTCTTCCATGACCATTCCCCGTTTTTAGGCATTTGAGGGCCATAAAAATTCCGCCCGATTATTAGATTTTCTTGTGCTATAGCCCATACCTTTCACATATGCCCAGATTGCCTAATATTTTTCTGGACCATCAATAATGACCTAAGGTACATTAGTCACCACCCCGCCCTCCATGACTGTTCCTAATTGTTTGGCGTTTTAGGGCCATAAAACTCTAATTTGGCCTGATTCTCAGATTTTTGTATGTTATAGCCCACGCTTTTCGCATGGGCGTATCCAAACTACCTAAGTAACAATAGTCATCGCCCTTCCATGATCGTTCCTCATTTTTTGGCATTTTATGGCCATAAAATTTGAATTCCGCTGGATTCTCAGATTTTCGTGTGCTATTGCCCACAACTTGAGTGCTCGGACCACCTAATATTTTTTTGGACCATAAAAAATGACTTAAGGAATAATAGTTACCGCATTGTAATGATTGTTCCTCATTTCTGGCATTTTAGGGCCATTAAACTTGAATTCGACATGATTCCCAAATCTTTGTGTACTATAGCCCATGCCTTCTGCGTGGGCTTGGGAAACCAAACCCGAACCGCCTTAAATTTTTCAAACCATCAAAACGACCTAAAGAACAATAGTTACCGCCTTACCAAGGGCTATACCATACAAAAATCAGAGAATCAAGCGGAAATATGAATTTATGACCCTAAAACGCTAAAAATGAGGAACGGTTATGGCGAGACTATGAATGATGTTCCTAGGGTCGTTATTGATGGGTCCCAAAAAATTTAGGATGCTCAGGTCCGTACGTCCAGACGCATGCATATGGCGTGGGCTATAGCATACGCAAATCTGAGAATCGGGCGGAATTCTGTTTTTATGGCCCTAAAATTCTAGAAAATGAGGTACAACCATGGATAGGCGATGTAACGTTCCTTAGGTCTTTATGGCCAGCAAAATATTAGGCAGCCCAGGTTCGGACGCCCTGTCCCATGCAGATGGCGTGGGATAACACACAAAAATCTATGAACTGGCAGAATTCTAGTTTTATGGCGCTAAAACGCCAAAAAACGAGGAACGCTCATAGAGAGGCGATGATTAATGTTCCTTAGATCATTTTTGATGGGGCAACAAAATTTTTGGTGGCTCGTGTCGGGACGCATGAACCTATGCAGATGACGTGAGCTATAGCACACGAAACTTTGGAAATGAGGTGAAATTTCATTTTTATGGCCTTAAGACGCCAAAAATGAGGAACAGTCATAGAGAGGTGATGGATAATTTTTCTTAGGTCGTTTTTGATAGGCAGGCAAAATTTTAGGCGGCCCAGGGTCGGGTGCCCGGACCTATGCAGATTGCGTGGGCTATAGCGATCGAAAATTTGAGAATTGGGTCGAATCCCAATTTGATCGCCCTAAAAAGCCAAAAAATGAGGAACGATCATGGAGAGGTGATGACGTTCTTTCAGCCATTTTTGACGGGCCAACAAAATTTTAGGCAGTTTGGGTCCAGACGCCCGGACCAATGCAGCTGGCTTGAGCTATAGCACACGAAAATTTGGGAACCGGGCGAAATTATGGTTTTATGGCCCTAAAATTGTAAAAGACGAGGAACGGACATGGTGAGGCAATAAATTATGTTCCTTAAGTCATTTTTGATGGGCCAGCAAAAGTTTATGCAGATGACGTGTGTTATAGCACAAGAAAATCTGAGAATCAAGCGAAATTCCGGTGTTATGGCCCTAAACACCAAAAAATGAGAATCTGTCATGGCGAGGCGATGGCTTATGTTCCTTAGGAAATTCTTATGGGCCGGCAAAATTAGGTGGTTGGGGTCCGGACACCCGGACCCATGCAAATGGCGTGGTTATAACACACAACAATATGAGAATCAGACTGAATTTTAGTTTTATGGCCCTAAAACGCCAAAAAACGAGGAACAGTTATGGCGAGGCGATGAGTAATAATCCTTATGTAATTTTTTATGGGCCGACAAATTATTAGGCGGCCCGGGTCCTGACTCCCGAACTCATGTAGACGACGTGGGTTATAGCATACGAATCTCTAAAAATCGGGCGAAATTTCGATTTTATGGCCCTAAAACGCTAAAAATGAGGAACGTTCATGGTGAGGAGATGACTAATGTTCCTTAGGTCATTTTTGATTGGAAAGTAAAATTTTAGGTGGTCCGGATCTGGACGTCCAGACCCATGCAGATAGCGTGGCTATAGCACATACAAATATGAGAATAGGGTGGAATTCTAGTTTTATGGGCCATAAAATGCAAAAAGCGAGGAACGGTCATGGCAAGACAATAAATAATGTTCCCTAGGTCATTTCTAATGGGCCAAAAGATTTTTAGGCATCCCGGTTCCAGACGTCGGGACCCATGCAGTTGGCGTGAACTATAACACACGAAAATTTAGAAATCTGGCGGAATTCCGATTTTTATTGCCCTAAAACACCAAAACGAGGAATGTTCGTGGTGAGGCGATGGCTAATGTTTCTTAGGTAATTTTAGATGGGCCAGCAAAATTGTAGGCGGCCCGGGTCCGGACGCACGGACTCATGCAGATGTCGTGGACTATAGCACATGAAAATCTGAGAATCGGGTGAAACCATATTTATGGCCATAAAACGCCAAAAACGAGGAATTGTCATGGCGAGACGATGACTAATGTTCCTTAGGTCATTTTTTATGGGCCGACAAAATTTTAGGTGGCCCTGGTCCGGACACCCGGACCCATGCAGATGGCGTGGCTATAGCACACAAAAATCTAAAAATTGGCGAAATTCTAATTTTTTTGGGGCATTAAATGCCAAAAAAGAGGAACGGTCATGGCGAGACGATGATTAATATAGTTTTTGATGGGCCGACAAAATTTTAGGCGGCATGGGTTCGGACGCGCGGACCCTGAACCCAAAGTCATGGTGAATCAATAAGTATTGATCATTAGGCCGTTCAACATAGACCTAAAATATTTTAGGCCAATTGGAGTTGGTCAAAAAAGTTTCGGACAAATTAGTATGCACTAATACACGCGAAAAATTGGATGTAATCACAAATTTGTGTTGCATGACCCTGATTACTTTAAATTGCCAACTTTCGACAAATACAACTAAAATTCTTAGGAACATCCAAATCTAAACCCCGATTCCAAGGTCATCTATTCAAAAGTCAAATCTTGATCAACTTTTCCAACTTAAAGCTTCCCATTTGAGGCTCACTCTATCAAATAAATCCTGAACCTTACGAACATCTAATCATCCATATAAGCAAATCGTAATACATTTATGAAACTACTCAACATCTTAAACCATCGCATGGAATGTTAAAGCTCGAGATGTCTTTTGTGCTCAAGAAGCTTGGCTAATTGGTATCCTGAATCCGCCTCTGCCCCTTTTACAGTTCAATGATGTCTTTTGTGCTCAAGAAGCTTGGCTAATTGGTCGACGAAAGAAGCCGTGCCCAAATCAAACTTGTGAAAATGGTGTGTCCGAGCAAACATTGAGAAGAGCACATACAGATCGAGATCGACGAGGAAGTACTTGTACTCTATCGTACTGGAGTTTCACGTTTAAGAGCTTTGAGATCCAGTATCGATTGCTGGAGTTATTGTGGGTGTCTTAGTTGGGGTAAAAATGTTAATATAGTCAGTGTAGTGACTACCTTGCTAATACATTTGAAATTGTGTCAAAACTCTAATAGCCGTCGCAAAAAGTGGCTAGCCCAACTCATTTTTACCACATGATGCTAGGATGGGCTGGTTTCTGCTTAGATCGGTCTCAAGGTCAAAATGGGCCCAAGGAGCCTAACATAGTGGAATAATGCCTATGCTTTGTTAAAATAGTCAGATTTATAAGCGATATGAATTATAGCTACAGTTTCAAAAGTGATCGAAATTTAGTCACTTTTTATGTCAAGATAAATCTAAACGAAAATACTGTTCAAATTCAGGAAAATTCCAGCATAATATACTGGAGTTCGAATTTTTTACATTTGAACTTCTAGCATAATATACTGGAGTTTAGTATATTATGATGGAGTTCCAGTATAAATATACTGGAACTCCATCACAATATACTGGAGTTCAGCATAATATATTGATCCAGCATAATATGCTGGAAGTTCATACATATGTGCTCTAATCTACAACATATTATGCCGGAACTTTCCTTGTTACAACAAAATAGTGACTATTTTTTAATAACTTTGCAAACGCTGGCTATTTTTCAATTACCAGTTCGAAAACCGGCTAGCCCATGCCATTTTAACCGAAAAGGGACAGCTATATATGAATTTGGAACTAGCTGCTGCACACCTAAACAACCAGCCATAGATTGACCATAAAAGGCTAAAAGTATTCATGGAATTGCTCTAGGTATATATCTTAACAAAAGGTGTTTTAATGCTTATGGTTTAGGACGAGGTGGTACTTGTGATATTTTGGCATAAACACTCATTTCACTTTTGACTGTTTTTTGATATATGATATGATTTTATGAACTTCGTTTACATTTGCTTTATAAATACTTTACATTATGCCATTATTTAAAGCATTGTAAAGTTCAACAGTATTAAGTTACCCGCGGATTCACTTTTTTGAGAAACAGAAAAACGTAGCTTCTCTCCAAAAATACTTTTCTAAGAAGCACTTTTGATAAAAACACATTGCAGTTTTCAAAAGTTTGGTCAAACACTAATTACTGCTCAAAAATGTTTTTCAATTTAATTAGCTAAACACAAACCGATTCTCACCAATAGTATTTTTTTGAAAAACACTTTGAAAAAGAAAAACATTTCTCAAAATAAGTAAATTTTAAAAGTTTGGCCAAATACGTTGTTAGGCATTTTTAAACCTCATGTGAATCATCTAATGACATCTCTAAAGGGGCTGATTAAGTGATTATTTAAATTAAAATTAAGATCATCATATTTCATTGTCTAAATTAAATGGAATGGTAGATAGCAGCTAGATATATGGCATTTTTAGGAGGGACGGTGTAAGGAGATAGCAACGTTCTTGTACTCAACATTTTAAAGCTTGAAGTTATATTCGAAAACAACATAAATGACAAAAATTCTCATTGGTCCATGAAAAAAGAAAATGACATAAAGTGAGTACTATGCTAAAATATCAAAACATGTAATTTGTTCTTTTCGTGGTACTCTGCTATCGGTTTTCGTCGTCCATTTGTAAAATGATAGCAGTAAAATTAATATTAAAATATTCATAAAAGAATATTATCTCTATTTTCCGATCATTAGAAGCTATGTTATGTATATTTATTAAATTTTAAATAAAGCATTTTTAATAACAATAACAATAATAATCCTAGTGTAATTCTACAAGTGGGGATCTGGGGAGGGAATTGTATACGACAATATCCCTACCTTGTAATGGTAGAGAAGCTATTTGCGATAGACCCTCGGTATTCGGCTAAAATGGTCCAAAGATACTCTTAACATAGTGTGATATTGTTCGCTTTGGACTAAGCTCGCATGATTTTTCCTAAATGACCCATCACCATTTATGGGTTAATTTGGAGATTAACTGTGTGCCACCCACATGATCCGAGTATTTACGATCACCGAAGCCCAATGAGAGGTTGTCATGCAAAACTTAGCTCAAGGGGAAGATTGTTGCGAGTGTGTGAACAAAGTCTCACATGAAAAAACAAATTAACTATTTATAAAGAGTTGAATATTTTTAATGGTGTGAGGCCTTTTGGAGAAAACCGTACGAGCTTGGCACAAAACGAACAATATCACATCATGTTAAGAGTATTTTGACCGTTTTAGTCCTAACACTCGGCTCAAGTTATCACATCTTTTAATTAACTTTTTATTTGGTATACATCTTGGCTGCCCACATTTCAGATTTGACTTTCTTACAACACATAATATGGCACTATTTCCACACCCAAAAAAAAAAGGGGGGAAAAGAGGAGAGGAAAGAAAACAGGAATTTTGAAATAAATTACGTTAAATAAACAGTAAACTTGCATCAATGTATAATAAACATAATCACTCGTCATTTTACTAAAATTGTATAGTAATTAATTGTTCTAGCCAAATTGAATAATTCAAGATGACCAATTCTTTTTAAGTAGTCACTTTATCTAAAATCAATTATAACTATGAAATTACAAGCAAAATAGAAAATTTCAAAGCACCGAAAACAATTAAACAATAGGAATACATAAAGAGAAAAATATATTCTATAAGAATTGAATCTGAAAGGTCAGACAGTGTTTTGTAGCAACAGATGATATTATAAATAGCAACCCTACTAATAAATTTTAAGTGCACCATATAGTGTCTTCAGTCACTCCATGAATAAAAAAATAATTATTTCAGAAAATCCTCAATACCGTATTAAAATATAGGGATCAAATTAAATGAAAGAAGAAATTAAAAGAAGAGAAAAAATGCACTAAATATTAGCTACTGGTCCTCTTGGACAGCATTCACCAATAAATAAAACAAAATTATTTCATCATTTAAATTTTAGCTTCCACAAACTCAATGCACAATAAGAAATTCTATCTTATTTTATAATTTTGCTAACTATAGTATCATGCAACTATAATATCGACTAGGCTGAAACTAAGGAAAAAGAAGACTAAATAAATTTTAATATATTAGTACCCATCTTTAATTTGAAAAACAATAACCCCCTCCACCTTCATAGTAAAAAAAGAAAAATAACAGAGAGACCATTTAAATTTAATTTTCTTTCAATTAATGTTATAAATTTCTCATCCTTTCGTTAATAAGAACCTTATCAGAGTAGAAAACCACCTGAAAGTAGAGTCAAAAGGAGGCTGCTAAAATTACAACGATTTCTTGAAGTAAAAATAAAATATAACAAATAAAAGGATTAAAAAAAGTAGTTATATCAAAGCCTTAGGGACAAATCAAGCTGGCCAAAATCCTCTTGAACAACACTCTCACCATTTTTTCTAGAGCCATAACTCATCATCTCTCTTCTTCCGTAGCTCAATTCAGTAGTAACAAACCTAGCCACATGTCCATGATGACCGTGGCTCGGGCTAGTAGGGCCCGAGCCACTGTTCCGGTTAGTTGACCAACCGGAATGATGGCGCAAAGATGAACTCAGCTCCCGGCTTTTCTTGGCTAGGGTTCTTTCAAGTTTATGGGCATTTTGATGCCCTCCTAGGGCTTGTGAGCTATAGAACTTTCTTCTACAATAATTGCACGAGAAAACACGTGGCTGATCGGTTGGACTTAACGGCGATGATGAGGAAGAAGATGAAGATTGATCGAGTAAAAGGTCAAAGCTAAGTTCTTTTCTTGATAGGCTTAGGTTTAAGGCCGTGTTTGGTTCGTAGCTCATGGCTCTAAAGTTCAATAGGAAGAAGAAGAAAAAGAAGAGGATATAGGGTTCTTTTGTGAGTAGTTGCTTTAAAGTGTAATTGGTGAGTTGAAGTTAGGATTTTTGGAAATGAAGGAGGGGCAAATATATAGGGAAAATATGAGTGTATCTATGTGCGTAATAGAAGAGAGTTGTTAAGGAAGATATTGGAGAAACAACAAGGATATGTCGTGAATTATCAGAATAGATAAGGTGTTTATTAGTAATATTTCTTTTCCTCTTTGGTGAATAATATAGCAATAATTTAACTTTTATATACAGATAACAACAACAACAACAACATCCAGTATTATCCAACACTGTGGGATTTGGGGAGGATTGTCTTTGAGCTGAGGGTCTCCCGGAAACAGTCTCTCTATCCCTTCGGGTAGGGGTAAAGTCTCCGTAAATTCTACCTTCCCCAAACTCCACTAATGAAATTCTACTGGGTGGTTGTTGTTGTTGTTGTGGGGTCTGAGGAGGATAGTGAGTATGCAAACCTTATCTCTACCTTGTGAGGATAGAGAGACTGTTTCATATTAATTATACGGATAACGTATAAGAGTTTTAAAATACTACTATAGTAATCATATATTCATATTAATTGGAAAATAATAATTTAAGAAATAAGATAAATTAATTTGCTACAATATACAACTAATATTAGCATATTTAAACTTTTTTAAACAATTCTTTCGGTGAATAATGGAGTATTTTTTAACAAAACATAAGTAAAAAATAAAATTTAAAAATAAGGTGAAAAAGATAGACAAAATAGCTGCAAACATCAGAAGGGAATCAAAGGGTTGTCGCCTCCGCTAAAGGCAGCATTCGAGTCCCTTGTCGGTCCCAGAAAATTTCCAGGCTACTTCCATGATCAGTACAACTTATATTAAAAAAGAAAAACAGATTTTACTAATGATATTATGTTGAATTTTATTCCTACGATTTTCTTTGAATTTGTTTCAAAAGAGAGGGTTAGAAGTATTAAAAGATGGAGAAATAATTTTGTAAATGAAAAGTTAGAATTAGACGGTAAAATAAGAACAGCCCCCACGTTCAACCCCCTAAATAAGACAAGAAGAAAGCAAGAAAAGGATAGTAATCGCTGATTTTTCTTTCTTAGAATTGAAAGAAAAAGATTGAAAGAGCTTAGGCAGCGCCATCTGTTGTACCGTTTTAGAGAGAATTTAAGTTAAGAGACTAATCTTGTAAATTGTTTTATTTTGAGAAAAATAATACGGGAATTTATTGAAATGAAACCGAAAATTGAATATCATATATTTATCAAATATAAATAAAATTTCTGAAATGATAAACTATGTATTATTTCTTAAAATTATGGTTTGAAATATTTCTTTTCAGCCCAACATTTTCCAATAGTTTTTCTATTTTTGTGTTGAGCCCTTTTTTTCTTCCCCTTGTTCTTTTCTTTAAACTTGTGAATCTATCTGAAATAGGTCATCTAATCATGGCCAGTCCAATCAAACTTTGATTGTGGCTTATCACCTAGGACAAATAAGCTTCTAAGATCTTGCAATTGATTTTCCCATTAAAGTACTAGTTTGTGATTAAAATAAAACTGTCTTGACTAGACCAATTCTGCAATAAAATAATTGATCTTTTCTCTATTTGTCTCTATACCATTCATTTAAATACCTTATGGTGTAATTATTGTACCATGTACTCCTTAACATGTTTCATTTTCTATGTTTCATCTTGCCCCTAATACCATAATGTGTCATGTGTAATAGTATCATTTTAATGATTTGCTTTGTAACTCTGTTAAAAAGCAGTCTGATACACAAAGTATTTTGTATTCACGTAGAGTCTGGAAAAGGTTCGTATCCTTAGGGTTGTAACATAGACATTCTACTATAATAATTTTACGATTCAAATCCGTGACTTATAGGTCACATGAAGATAACTTTACTATCTGACTTTCCTTTTTTGTAACCAGTGGCGAAGCCACATGGTCACAAGGATAGTAAGTTGACCACCCTTCGTCCAAAAATTGCACTGTGTATTTATGTAAAATATTACGTCTTAGATGTATATAACACATATTAAACACCCTTTGTCAGAAATTATTTTTCATTCTTTCAAATTTGAATACCGGTGGAGAAATTCCTAGCTTCGCGGTTGTTTGGAACTCTATTAAGATGCTTTGATTATTTGTAAGGAGGGCTAGTGAGTACTACTTCCTCCGGTCCAAAATAAGTGATTTTTTTACCCTTTTTTTTGTGGTCCAAAATAAGTGATTTTTCTAGATTTCAAGAATGAATTAATTATTTTTTTCCTACATTACTTTTGGAGTAAATAGTGTTGGAGTACGTGTTAGGAGTGTTTATGTGAGATAATAAAGATTAATATGGTTAATTTCATTGCTAATTAATGTTAAAAGATAAAATTTTTAATCTGTATAAAAATAATAAAAAAACCACTTATTTTAGACAGGAAGAAGTATTTATAAGCTTAACTTGACTAGAAACATGTGCTTTATAACTAAGAAATTCATGTTTCATTTTCCCACTTTTAAAAGTTGGCAAGTTCATAGTTCAATGAAGTGGAGTCTTGCATTAAAGTATACATATGTTAGTTTTGATTTCCAACAAAAACCTTAACATTAACAACTTCTTTATCATGATTTGTCTGCTACTTGCCAACAATTGGACAATGTCATTATAATAGGAGAACAGCAAAGATTATTAATAAAAATTACAAAACCCAGATTTGTCATCAAATGAGCATTGTAATATTGTTTTTTCAACAGAAACCCCTTATCATTAGGGCACTCCAACACTCCCAATTTCTCCAAAATGCAATTCTTTTTTGTCAAAATATAGCTCCAATGCTTCCTCATTTTTGCCTCCCAAATTAGGGGATGAATTACTCCAAATTTAGAGTGTCGCTATTCATTTCCTCAATTGCTATTTATTCTTACTTTATTATATAACTCTTTTAATTTATCCTTATATACCTAATTATGTTTATGTAATATATTTATAATATTAATTTTACATCTTAGATTTGACGTATAATTTTGATAAATTAATTTCCATGTAGTTATTATTATTATTATTATTATTATTATTATATAAAATTATAATTTAATTTTATTATAAGTTATTTTTATGTAAATTAATTTCATTCATGAGAGCATACTAGAGGGGAAAATTGAATATTTATGTAATATTTAATCTAAATTTTATCATAATGTAATATGTATTTAATTATTTGTATCTCAATTATTTCACTTTTATTTGAATTATCCGTAAATATATATAATCTATAATATTTTATTACAAATTATATTATTTAAAAAATTATGATATAAAATAATTTTATATTAAATTATATGTGATGAATATGTAAAAACACAAAGGATAGAATTTCTTTAATAGAAATAAAAAATAAAATTTAAATAAAATATAATAATATAATATTGAAGAGAAAAAAAATATGAAATAAAATATCTTTTTTTAGAGTTAAAAATGAAGTAATGATTGGAGTGACTTTACTCCATTTTGGAGTTTATTTTATTTTGAAGGAGAAAACGGAGGCAAAAGTTGGAGATGGCTTTATATCTGTTTTATTTTATTTTATTTTTTTATATAAATGAGCATTTACCTTAATTAGTTGTACTTGTGGTAAATTTCTAGCCAACCCTGACAGGATCACTTGGGGATCATCAATTTCTTGGTAGTACAACTCATCAGAATTCATCATCTGATGATAATTCATTTCATTCTTATGTTATGACGCTACTCATTTATTAACTAACTGGATTTCAGAGCCTTAAAATATCTCTTTCAGTCTGGGAATTGTGGATGTCACTTATAGTAACCAAATGTCTTTCTTTTGGCTACTTTTGCAGTTACATTCAACTCGACTAACCTAAAATATTTATTGCTTTACGCTTTACAAGAATTAACTCCATTAAATTTTAGGAAATGTCAGACTTATAATAATATTCCCTACGTTCATTTTTACTTGTTCGGAATGAATTTATACGCCTCTTAAGAAACAATAGATGAAATATATATTTTTTCCGTTCACTTTTAGTTGTGCATGTATACTAAAAATAGATTTTTATTTTTACTTTTCACTTTACGTATATTAAGAGAAGACAAATTTTATTTTCTTGCTATACCCTCAGTATTTATTACTCATTTCATACCATATTCTTAAACCCAATAAAATATACATCAATTAATATGGGTATCATGGTAAATTATACATTTCATTTATTATTTCTTAAGGGGCGTGAAAAGTCAAAACGTGTCAAATAAAAGTGAACGGAGGGAGTATTTTTTTCATAGTACCTATAATAATGATAGTGTTTTGAGAAATAATTTGAGAATTGAGTAACTAATGATAAGGGTAAAACTGAAAAAAAAATATGATCTTATGTTGATTTGCTAAATTGATAAGTAAAAGTGAAAAATATATTTTTAGTATAGTGGATAAATAAAAGTACGGAGGGAACAATATTCAATATTTTATTTTGAGAGCTACAATCTATGTAAGATATTACAAAATTGATTTTTATTTTTTGAGACATAAAAAATTAATGAATCAGTCAAATCAGCAGTAGAGCTTTGAGAAGTTGGAGCTTAGTGGTTAAATCAAATCAGCTTCATATCTTGCATATTAGTTGTACGAGATTTAAACAAGCCTCATATTCCTCCTCCCCCACCCCACCCCGGGCTCAATCTCCTTAAAAAAAGAAAAACAAAATAAAATTATTTGTTCATTTTACTCTTCCTATATTAAATTGGATGTGTTAGTTTTTCTAAAGGTATTCGACATGATATTAATAGCGAAATTTTTATAGGAAGAACACAATTGTTAAAATACTGTGAAAACTAAAAAAAAAAAATAGGAAAAATTAATCGCATACGATTAGTTATAATTTGATATTTAAAAAATAGAATTTTTTATCTCCAGCAAAGGTTGATACCTTATTTATTTAAAATAAATACTCTTTCAAAAAATTATGTTTCATAGCTACCTTTTGATTTTTATAGCCAAATATCTTTTTATGGTCACCTCATACCCTTAAGCCGTAAAATACGTTTGATATTATTTTTCTCTCTCATTCTTTTAGATTTTTTCCCACTCTCTCTCTCTCTCTCTCTCTCTCTCTCTCTCTATCTCGATCTCGACGACAGTATCTCTCAACGTCGATCGTTCTTCCTCCTGGAAAGCTTCTCCGCCACCACCACCATCAGTGACGGATCTCCGCTCTTTCTTCTCACGCCAAGCCAAAATCACAATTTCCTCAATTCCGGATACCTAAGTTGTAATAGAATGAGGTCTATGGTTCTTGTTGAAATTGAGTAGTGGATGAGACAAAGAAGAAGAAGAGGAAAGTTCGACTGGTCTATTGTGCTTCCTAGATCTCTTTGGACTGGGTTCTTGATCAAAACGGGAACAATGAGGTTTCGAGTCTGAATCGCGACCCTCTCGACAAGACGACGTTAGAGTTGTTCTTGAACAAAGACGACGAAGTTTGGGGCTTAGCAAATTGAAGATTATGTTACCTTTTTTAAGTGTATTTCAATGTATCTCGATGTATTTCCATATATTTTATTGTATTCATTATCTTTTTTCTCATTGTATTTTAATGTATCTCGTTGTATTCCATGTATTTCATTGTATTCACTATCTCGTTGTATTCCATGAATGTATTCATATATTTTTTTAATTAATATAATTTATGTATTCAGATGTATATATGTATTCAAAAGTATATGCAGTATGTATTCATATGTTTTTGCACTATATATGAATCTCGATTTTTATTGGTTGAAAACAGAAACACTCATGAGCGATATCAACAGTAAAGGGAAGGATTAGAAACTCGGCGATTGCTCTGTTGAAAAATATTCAGTATATTTCGCATCAAATACAGATTATAGGTGATGTAATTGAGTTAGTTGAGTTATATTAGGAGTCTATTGTGTTAATTGATTCACTTTCCATTTAAAAACAACTGAATAGAACACGATTTGCACTATTTACGTTACTATATTCATAAATACGTATCGTGAATACAGTCGAATACAATAATTGTCTAGCTGGAATCCCCTATTTCACGCCGAATTTTGCTATTGTATTCATGAATACAATAGCTTAAATACATTGAATACACTCTAAAAAAACTAAAAACATAACTATAATAAGTAATATAGTAAATGGTAGCTACAACTAGCTAATAACCACTAAACAAAAGTGGTTTGTTAAAATTTCTCTAAAAATAATCTTACAAAGAACTCATGTGTTTTATTTATTGAGTTCCTATATTATTTTTTACGTTCTCTTATGAAAAGGCAATATAACTGAAAGCAGTTTTATGACAATAATCATAACATATCCAGTATGAAGATGTTGAAATGGATGTGTGGGCACGCTAGTCTGGATAAGATTAGGAATAAAGATATTCAGGAGAGGGTGGGCGTGACTCCAGTGGACGACAAGATGCGGGAAGCGCGACTTAGATGGTTCGGGCGCGTGCAGAGGAGAAGCCTAGATGCGTTGGTTAGGAGGTGTGAGCGGTTGACTTTGGCAGGTACGAGAAGAGGTAAAGGGCAGGCTAAGAAGTATTGGGTCGAGGTGATCAGACAGGACATGGCGCGGCTCAGATTTCCGAGGACATGACTCTTGATAGGAAGGTGTGGAGGTCGAGCATTAGGGTCGTAGGTTAACAGGTAGTCGAGCAATTTTCCTCTTTGTCCCGGATTTTCTCTTTGTACCGACGAGTATGATAGTGTTTTGTCTAGCTCTGCTAGCGATTTATGCTGTGTTTCACACTTATGCATAATATTTGTGTTACTGTTTTTCCTTTTATTTGATGTCTCTCGCCTTGCTAATATTATTTTCGAGTTTTGTTGTCACAGATCTATTGTCTGAGCCGAGGGTCTCCCGGAAATAGCCTCTCTACCCCCTTTGGGGTAGGGGTAAGGTTTGCGTACAATCTACCCTCCCCAGACCCCACTAGCGGAATTTTACTGGGTTGTTGTTGTTGTAACCCACAAGTGACGTCTGGGGAAGGCAACGTGTAAGCAATTCTCGCTTACCTTGTACGGTACTAAAAAGACTATTTCCGATAGACTCGGACTCAAGTGAAAGTAGATTTATAACAATAATAATAACATACCGTGTATGACATCACAGTGGGGTCTGGGGAAGGTAAAGTTTAAGCAAACCTCGCTTACCTTGTGTATGGTAAAAAGACGATTTTCGATAGACCCCTGGGCTCAAGTGAAAGCAGATTTATGACGATAATAATAACATATCCAGTAGGATCCCACGAGTGGGTTTGCGGAAGGTGAGATATAAGCAAATCTCGCTTACCTTTGTATGATAATAAAAAGATTATTTCCAATATATCCTCGGGTTCAAGTGAAAGCAAATTTATAACAATAGCAATGACACCAATTATGATCCCATAAATGCGGTCTGGGAAAGGTAAAGTATAATTAAGCAGACCTCGCTTGCCTTAATTAAATGACAAAAGGATTATTTCCGATAGACCTCCGCGCAAATTTATAATGGATCATAAAGCGGATCTTCTAGAGATTAAGGTAAATTGTGGATCTGAAGTGAAGTCAATTCCAATCACATAAACAATCAAATAATCATATATATTCTTCTCGGTCAAAATTGGCATTTCATCAAACCCACTAGACATGAAGATAACTGAGGCAAGCACATGGGGATGTGCCTTAAACTGTAGAAACACAGGGAAATCAATCCCACTATTTGCTCTATAACATTAAAGGATGGGCTCTCCTGGCATTGCCTAACAAGTTACTAATATTTCTTAATTAATGTTTGTGAAATTAATCAATAATCTTGTCTTGTCGGCTATAATTGCGGTGACTTCTGTTTGTTATGAACAGACACAACATAATCTAATAATTAATAGCAACTGTTTATAATATATACTTAGGCCTTGAGATTCCAAGGCAAAGACATCAATTCTTTTCGATAAGACCATAACCAATATCATAAAAGATAAATGAAGCTCAATCATGGTATATGTTTTTCCTTTGTTCCAAATATGTTCAAGGGATCTTAGTTTTTATTTTTATGTCCTATGTTAAAGTAGAATTAAGTCAAATACCAATATGGTTAAATCAAATTAGAAAAATAGAAAATCAATAATTCCAAAGCTCTTTTTTTTAGTAATCAATTTGCACTAATTGTGAGTCTAAAGTTAATCCACATGCTTAGGGCTGTCAAATTTGCCCCAAGTCCCGCCCATTTATTGAATTCAAGCCATCTTGCCCTAACCCATTTAATATTAGGTTGATTTTTCGCACAAATTAATTCATGAGTAACTTTGTCAATATATCTTAGAATCGTTTTTATTTCATATGTTATATATGATCATAACAACAAAAAGAATTTATTTTGGTGATTACACAATTCATAAGAAAATAATACATATTAATTAAAGTTGGTAAGAGTTGGGCGGGTTAGGTTATGACCCAAAGTTTAGCCCATCTTGACCCAATCCATCTCAGTCTAAGTAATTTTGATCCACCTATTTATTGACTCCGCACATTCTGACCTGTCCAAATCAGGTCCAACCCGCTCATTTGACACCTCTACACACGTCCATCCAATGCATGTCTCACACTATCTATTTATTCGCAAAACACCTGCATATATAGTAAGTTAGTAACCATATAAAACAAAATATATAAGAATTTGAAAAGGCAGATTAGAGGAAGAAAGAGAGAGAGAGTCACATGGGAAAATGGCAGAGATTTAGGTAGAACAGTGATCAAAGGGTGGAGCCATAGATTGGAATTTCATATGAAGAAAACTGATGATCACCAAATGTGGGAATGATGTAGTGGACATGTTTGTGTGTTGTCGGATTTTTGAGACATCTTAGAAAGTGGCCATGCAAATGGAAGTTTACCTCTCATTTATTGTATTTGATGAGTCATGAAACAATAAAGGAAACCATACAGGTTTTCCTCAACTATATCTCCAAGAAAGTTTTGTCTCAGATACAGCAAGATTGGTCTTTTATAAGATAATTGGACATACCATAGATTACCTATTTTTTCGGAGGCGGACCCAGGAATTTAATGCAACAGAAATATAATATTTTGTTCAATCAGCGCCCCATAAAAGCTTTTAACGTTAAGAGTGCGAAATGATTTAAATTAATTATTTTCAAAATATATAAATATACATATACAAATTATGTCGAACTTTACCGGGTCCAATGATCCCTCCACCTAAGCTATATGTCCGCATCTGATTTTGTTCTATATTTATTTTAGTTAGGTGAAAGAACCATTTGTAGTTTGAAAAAGTTACTATGACTACAACAACAACTATGTTCCAATTTAACGAGCAGAACTTGATGAGCGAAATCTGCTGATTAGAAAAAAGAACTTTTTGAATTCTGATACTTAGTAACCCCTAATAACCTAGAATTACTGACGATAGGGTTGGTGTGGTATCTCGGAAACTGAAATTTGAGCGTATCTATAAATCGGATCTTATGATTTTCTCGGTTAGAAGTTGGTTGAAATTGATGTGATGTAAATTAACGTCTACAAAATAATTGTCCTAAAATTTCATTTTAAATTAAGTTGGGAATCTGCTATATGAATCTTTGATCGTTCGTGTCGTCTCATTTAAACTCATATAAGCCTAGAGAACAATTTATCATTCCATTGAGTCTTTTGACTTATCTCAGCCACTTCCTTCTATAGCTCTTTTCTTCATGGGATTTTCAATGGTCCAAAGGATGATAAAACCTCATCCCTTCAACTGCGAGTGAGTGCCAATTCAGCTTCTGATGTTGAACCCCAACTTTGTTTTATTCTCTTCTTTTTGTAGAATTTGAAGCCCCCCC